>VXAY01007648.1:2621766-2648689 GCA_013399855.1 Oxyruncus cristatus
GCCGGTGCCCACCCGCGGGCTGGGGCCGCCGCCGCCCCTGCGCAGAGAAGGGCCGCCCCGGCCCGGCCCGGCCCGACCCCGTAGGCCCCGCTTCGCCTCCAGCCGTGCTGGGGAGGTGGGGTTAGGAAGGAAGGGAGGGAGGGATGGAGGCATCCCTGCTTTCATAAACACGCACGGCGTGGGGCACCGGCCCTGGAGGAGAGATGTGCAAAGCCTCGAGTAGGGAAATTATGAACTCTCTGGCTTTCTTGCTCATCCCATATTCTGAGATGAATATGTGGTCAGCAGAGAAAGTAGGAACCTTGGAGGAAACCTAAGAATTAAAACTGAACAGTGTTCCTTGAAAATGTAGAGCTGGAACCTTTGCATGTTGGAGAAACACTCATGCTGTCAGAGGAGGTGAAACAGTTGCTTGGACTCTCTAGACACCCATGCCCATGCCATGGTTTCTGAACTCAACAGTTCCTCAGTAACTTGTCTTTCACCAGCCGTGGCAAGATACCACACAGCTTGTCCTTACCAGCATTACCCCAGCCAAAGACATAAAACTAACAGAAAGCTAAAGCATCCCCTGTTTCACTCAACCTGAGGCCACAGCTCCACCACAGCATGTACCGTGATAGTGTTCAATAGTCCATAGCGTGGCTCTCAAAGTCTGCCCGTGGGTGGCAGTTGAACACCAATTCGTGGAACACCCAACTGGGGCTGGGACTGTAGCTCCAGAACAGCATGAAAAGCCCATCTTCTGCTTCAGCTCTGAGGGGAAGCAGCTCCCTGTTCCTTCTCTTCTTAGCTTTGCAGGCCTCTGGGGTGGTCCATCAGGCCAAATGCTGCTGCTTTCCTGTGAAGAGGAGTTTCTTCTGGACTCTGGAGAAGACTCTGCAGTGCCCAGTGCATGGTGCACAACAAGGGCTGGGAACTGTCTCTGAAAACTGTGGGATCAGTCCAGGATGGCCACAGGTATTTTGGACTGGCAAAAGGGCACATCTGCATACTTTGGAAATCCTGGTTTAAAGTCTTGGCCTGCCAGAAGATTAGGACTGCTGCAGATGCTGAATATGACATCTTCCCTGAGCAAACCAGGGGCACCTCCACTGTGATGGCAGGATTGATGAGGCTGTCTACTGTTGGAGCAGCAAGGTGGTCATGTACTGACCTGGTATTTCAGATATTCCCAGCCATTATTTTAAAGAAACTCGTGTCTCCACAGTGAAGAGAACGCTTCCTAAAAGGTGAATGAAGACTTCCAGAGCACTGTAGTGGCTGGCTGCTCCCTAAGAGACAGGGAGCTGGGAGCCAAATGTGATGACACAGTCATCGGAGCAGGATCCCTCCAGCCAGAGCTCTGTCACACTGTATCTGACCCAAGCAGGCAGAGCAGTTGTGGGCAGTAGCCAGTTCAGCCTTCAGTACAGATAACCAGACAAGTTGATGGGGATGAGGCAGATCCCTGTTCAAGCCATGAAATTCAAGTCTCACCCTAGGTGGGGGTCTAGATCAGTAGGGTACAATGGCCAGGAACAGACATGTTCAGCTCTGGCTGGAGTCAGGAATGAGACCGTCGGTTTAAAAGCAGCTGCCAAGCAAAGGAGGGAGGAACCCCTGCGGAGGGTCCAGCCAGGTCTTTCCTAACAACCTTGAGCAGCCAGCTTCACTCTCAGAAGGTGGGGAGGTTGCACTACAAGCCTTGTGAGGGACATCTCAGGCAATTCTACCACATCAAACCTTGGTTGTGTCTTGTCTTTGTTAGCAGATAGGTGCAGAGAGGTGGGTTCTTTGGATGTGTTAGCTCACACAGTACTGGCACACAGCCCAACTTGACAAGCCCAGCAGAGCTTATCAGCCTGAGGTCCACTCTACAGTATGTGTCACCTCTATCATTTTGTGCCTCCTTGACTGGTGATTGGAAGTAGTTCATACAAAGTTAATGCTCCAACCACTGCCAGGCTATAGAGGTATAGACATAGGTTCTCTGCTGATGCATACTGGAGTTTCTTGGTGTTTTTATTGCTTTGCTCCAAATGCTTCATCACCTGCCCCCTCGTGTTTTCTTGTGGGCTTTGCAGTGGAATGTCACCCAGTGGTACTCCATATACACCCTGACCTCTGTTTTTTTGTGGGGGTGCTGGAGGGCCCTCCATTCTCCTGATCATGTCTTCAAAGCTGTGAGGGCAGCTCTGTCTGCCTCTGCCAAATCTTTGTGAGTATGTGGTGACTGAGCTGCAAAACTCAGTCCGTGGCTGTCTGCTTTTCAATAGGCCTTCTCTCATTCCTCTTTGCCTCTCTGCAAGCTTTTGTGATTAGGAAACTGAACTTATATATCAGTATTTACTTATATTTCAATACCTCTGTGACTAATCTCCGGCAATATTTTCAACCAGAAGAAATTCTGTCTTTATTTGAGCTTTCCTCATCGAAATGGCTCAGATGGTTTCCTGGGGAGAGGAACCTTAGAAACCTCAGATTCTCTCACATTTTTCTGATCCAGCTCATCCTTTACCTTCTTCCACAGTTATTCTGCATTATCCTTGATACCGAACTTTTCCACTTCTCCCATTTCTGTTTGCAAATCTGTCCCTTATCCAGGGCACACATATCGGGCTGACTTGGTTCTTCATTCAGTCTTGACTTTACTCCAGCCTTCTTCTGTGTCCACGGGCAATGTGAATCCCAGTAGAAGAAAAGTTTGTCATTACCCCCTCAGTCTGCAAAGAAATGTCACTTCCCCTCAATTTCTATCACATTTCTGTCAGTGCAGGATTCAAAGCTGTTTTTGTCTACACAGACTTAAGGGATTCAGTGGATAAAAGTGGCTTATAAAAAAGATGGAGAGCAACTGTTTCTATGGGCAAACAGTCATAGGACAAGAGGGAATGGTTTTAAACTGAAAGAGGATAGATTTAGATTAGATGTTAGGAAGAAATTCTTTACACAGAGGGTAGTGGGGCACTGGAACAGGTTACCCAGAGAAGTGGTGGATGCCTCATCCTGGAAGTGTTCATGCCCAGGTTGGATGGGGCTCTGAGCAACTTGATCTAGTGGGTGGTACCCCTGCTCATGGCAGGGGGGTTGGAACTAGATGATCTTCAAGGGCCCTTCCAACCCAAACCATTCTATGATTCTATGATGATTCACACAGATAGGTCACAGACCTGATCTCCCTGTGCTCTTCCATCTCCTCTAGAATGGCTTTTGGGTCCTTCCAGCACAGCATCAGTTATCTTGCTCTCCTCTGCCTGTTCTGACAGCGGAAGTGGCCATGCAGCTCCTGCCTGTCTCCTTTCAAATTCTATATAAGGAAAATTACTTTGAATAAAAGTATTCTCAGTATGTTTCTATTTTAGCTATGTTCTTAAACTTTGGGGAGCACTGGTGATCAACTGAAGTTGCAGTCCCTTGACAGTTTCACATTATCCTTCCACCATATGTTGTACTGTAGATATAGGACATGATAACGCTCATATGACAAGAAGAGACACTTGCTGTATTAATAAAAACTGCTGAGACACAAAGACTGACCAGATCTACCTGCCCATAGATGTTGTAAATTCTATCTGTCACACAAAGTCTTCAAATCAAGGCTGAAAGTTTTTAAGAGGTGATCTATAACTCATCCAGAAGCTATTGGCCTGACGCATAAATTATTTGGTCAGGTTTTATAGCCTATTTTATGTTGAAGTTCAGGCTAGAAGGTTGTAAAGTTCCCCTCAGGCCCTAAAATCTTGAACTCTATGGGGCTCGCACTGTCTGATAGGTATGTTCTACTACAAAAAAGCCTTCCCATATAAGAAGCTTCTGAGGTCAAGTGTCCTGTTGAACATATCCTTTTCTTTACATGTCAGTGTATTGATCTCTAAATAATCAAAGATACAAAGTACATGATGACAGGAGATTATGGCACTGTCATACCCATGGCTAAAAGCTCTCAGCTGGCAGCTGCTGGCTGAGTCACTGCAGCCCTGAGCAGACCTCTCTGTTTCTGCCTGCTCTGAAATATCCTGGTAGTTCTGAGTGGTACCTCTTAACCCCTGGGTAAAATCCTCGTCCTGCTGAAGACAGCAGCACCTTGGTCACTGACATTTAACAGAGCTAGGATTTCACTTTGCTTAGCACTTCTTCAGGCATTTTGCTTTTTCCCATTACACCTCTTCTCTCCTGACACAGAGGCATCCATATTTCTCCTTTTTCTCTCCTGTGGCTGAGCAGCTCCATTCATGCCACAGGGAACATCCAGCTGGTAGGACTCAACCATTCCTCACCACAGGCTGTTCCTCTGTCCGGCAGTTTTCTCCAGCGAGGTCAGAGTAACTCATCACACTTTTCCTCTGGCATCTTTCAGCTTGAGGCATTGGGCAGCTCTGCTTAGGACAAGGGGTTAGACAATACCTTTTGTGCATGAGGGTTAAGGGCTGGACACTATGGCTTTCTGTTAGCTGAATATATCAGTAACTTCCAGCTGGCTGTAAATCAGAGGGGAAGAATTTAACTCCTTGAGCAAGTCTGGAATGGATACTACATGCCAGTGCCCCATCATAGCTGATGCCCACTGCCCACTCCTCTCTCTGGGCAGTGCTGGATGGGGCAACACCAGAGATTTCTTGTCACTCTTTTCCATCCCCTAAAAGAGAAGAACATTCAATGAATAAATGCTTCTATCTCCTTTTGAAAGAAGCTTACTAGAACAGATTTTTATACCAAGCTAGACCCATAGCATAGATATGCTTTTAACTGTTCTGGAGAAACTGAACTTATTTTTGTTCTGGGGACAATATACAAGATAAAGTATCCAAAGAAGCTTTCTAGGCAGTCCATGGCCTGGGTTGCACTCTGCTCTGCCCGTTCTGGGTACTGAGCTTCAGGGATGAGGATGTGGGGTAATTGTTGAGGGACTGTAGAAAAGTAATGAAATAAAAAATTACCTGCAGAAACTTCAGAAAAATAATGAGATATCTAAAAAGCATAAGATGACTGAAGTGGGATGCCAACAAGTCATCAAATACATTTTAAAAAATGTAACAGTGGTGGTCTTCCAAACTTGTCCACTATATCTACTGAACATTCTGGAAGATGGCTTGGTCTGTAGGAAGGCTGTAGGAGAAACTCTAACAGTTAGGAAAGTGTTAGGACAGGATGCCTGTCCTCTACAGGGCAGGCACTAGGATAGGATGCCTATCTTGGAGAAAATTCACAGGATAGGTTTAAGGATGGGTTACACAAACATCTTGCATGATTGGTTTGTGTATAGTGAATCCCATTTACAACTGGGAAAGGACTAGGGGGACTGCCAAGGCCCTTATGAGCTGAAATTGCTGTGCTTCTATGAGTAAGTAGTCAAGATGTCAAGAACTTTGCTTATTCCATGCCATTCAGAAGACAGAAGTCTAAGGGTGAACTCTAGCAATCAAATTTGGGAAGATGAGTGGCTTTTTTTCCCAGAGCAGGCAATCTTGTTTTCCAGATCCCAATTATTAACTAAAGAAAAAATTATCTTGCCCATAAAAACATCAATAATCTTAAAATTACAAAGTGAACATAAAATGTTGCCAGAGAATCTAAGCAGCCTGAAGCTCTGATGCTGTACAGAACTGCTCTTACTCTTGTCACATATTGCTAGTGGAGACATTTCCAGTTTCACTGTCTCACTTTGTCACTTCAAGAAACAAGTTCGCATTTCCTGCATGTAAGGAGAAGTCTGAGCAGGTAAAGGTGTGTTCTATGGATTTACCAGATATCCTTCATGAAGTTGGTTGTGAGGGAACTTAGTGTCTTACCAGCTTTGGCACATGTGCTTGCCTATAACCCACTGCAAATGGCACCTTGCCTGGGAGTGTGCTGTGGGCTGTATCACTTGGCAGAAGTACCCTGGTGGAATTTTTCCTCCAGTGCACACATAAATTGGTTTGGGTTTCCAAAACCGGGGCACACAGACAATATCAAAATGATCTAACAAGCTACAACCTTCTTCACCACACCAGCGCCTATGGTGAGCATGCGTGAGGAGGCAGAATGGTGCAGCAGCCCCCACTCCAGCACCCACCAGCAGCTGTGGTGCTGCTCTTGCTCACAGCCACACCCCTGCCATGGGGTCCTGACCCTCCTGAGGGTCCAGAGCACAGGTCATGCCTGGAAGCTGTTTCCCATGTGTGGGGTGTGAAGCCATGGGAAGGGGCCCTGGGTCTGGTACACTGGGTCTGTTCAGACAGGGGGCTTGGGAAGGCAGCATGCCCCAGCAGTGGGAATAAGTTTCCCCTTGGCCTTGTCCCACTCAGGTAGCAGGAAAGGAGAGGAAACTCTCAGCTCCCAGACCTCTGCTCAGGGTTTCTGTGCTTAACATCACCACTTGGGTGCAGCTCCTCCTCTAGCATGCAGCAAGCCGAGTTTCCTGGTCCCAGAGGTGATTTTGTCCCCAGGTGGATGAGCTCCCTGGGGACTGTCGTCCTCAGCAGGGTGCTCCTATAGGCAGACATCACCCAGGTTCCACGCTGGGCACCCTGTCATGTCCAGCATGAACTTGATGCCACAGGCAGTTGTCATGACATGTTACAAATCCTGGAGCGCAGGGGAATCCAGCTGAACATTGGGATTGACATAGAGACATCTCAGGTACATGGCATCAGATGGGGCAGGAATGCTGGGGCCAGAAGCAACTGTTTGGAAGTTGTGGGCTGGTGTAATTTCAGATGCGCATGGGTTTGGGGCCATTGGGTAAAAACCACCTCAGGGAGATGCTGTCAGGAACAAAACTTCCCCGCAGATACTCAGCACCATATCCTGCCTTCCCCTGTGTCCAGAGAGGCTGCGTAAGCCCCTGCATACCAAGAAGGACCAAGACCATCCAGTGGCCTCCTTACTCAGAACCCTTTTAGAAGTGATTTTAATTCGTGTAAATGAGTGTTTTTAATTTGTTATACTGGCCTTTATCTCTATTACCATCTCATTTGCTTTTAAACCTAGTTTTGCCATCCTGAGTGAATTCCATTTGATGCATTAGGAGTAATTCTCTTCCCAAGGGGTTAGACATTTTCTCTCCACATAAAAGTCGCTTATTTTGGATAAAGAGACGATTAGATTTATCTTTAATATTTTAATGGCAGCCAGGATTATTGGGTGGGCAGCCCCGGTTTCGGTTGTTGTTGGGGGATTAGACTCTAATAAACTCTTCAGATTGGGATTTTTTTTTCTGTTTTTCACAAAGTACTTGTATTTATTTAAAAAATTCACTTCTTTTTGAGTCATAAATTCCATTTGCTGTTTCCTATTAGTATTAAATCAAGTTGATTAAATTCATAGTGACTATTTGCACATATATCTTTTTAATTTTAACATCCACAACATAAAATCTTTAATGGTGCAATTTGAAGTACCTGCAACATACATTGCTGTTGCTGTTTAAACAGATGGAAATGAGGATCCAGAAGGAAGGGAGAGGGAGAGAGTGACAGAGGAAGGGATGGAGAGATGGATATTGAAAAGGGGGTGAGCTGACTACCCCCATCACATGTAATGTGAAAGATTTGGGGGTTTATAAGGAGATAAAATTTGGAAAAAAGCTCCTCCTCAAAATCACCAGCATCTTCTTGGTGAGCACAAAGGAGCTTGCAGCCTGCCCAGGGCCAAAAACTCACCTTGCCCCAGCAGCCCTTCCAGTGCCAGGAGCCAGGCAGCCCCACGAAGGTGGCATTTGCTTAGAGTAGATGCTTGTGGGGCCGGACCGGTGCAAACCCAAAGAGAGGGCGTCCCTCATCCCTCGGGGCTCCACACCCTGCCTTGGCTGTCATGGCTCCTAGTTTAGGCTAATCGTAAACTTGGTAATAGAATAAAATGTCAGCAAAGTAGAAATCAATAAGTGTTAATGCTCCAGGACTTTCACTGCTGGGCTCCCCCCTCAGGCTCCCCCCTCCTGCACCATCCTGTCCCTTTGATTTCAGTCCCTTCTCTAATCCCCACCTCATCAGCTCCGGGAAGGGCTGATCTGCAGCAGAAAATCCCTCATTCGGGGCAAAATCAGCTTAATTTGCAGCAATTTGTAGCAGGTCTTTGCTGGGATTTGAGTCTCAAAATTATTCCGCGGGTGGGGGCCGCAGCCCCTTGCAATATGGGCAGAGATTTCCCCGCTCCTCTGTTTGCAGAGATTTGTCTGGGGAGTAATTACAGCCGGGGGCGCAGCCTGGCCCCCGCCCGCCCCGGCGCTCGCCCCCTCCGCCCGCGGGGCCTGGCACCGGGCGAGCGGCCGAACACGCAGCCGCCCGGATTAGCAGCATTAGCAGCCAGCGCCGAGCAACAATTAATCATTTGCTGGTAAATACAAGCGGGAGCCTCCCCCGGCTGGCGGGGAGGGAAGGGGAGAAGGGGGTGGCCGCCCTGGCCTGCAATAGAGCAGTGAGGAAAGGAAAGGAAAGGGAAGGGAAGGGCTGGGGAAGGATGGAGGCGCCCGGGGACCTTGTGGCCTCGGGACGGGAGATCAGAGCAGGCAACTTTCCTTCCACTAATGCCGCTAATTACAGACGGCAGCTCCGCCGACGGCCGATGGCGCATCCCAGGCACGGGGACCCCCGGTTCTCCCGGGGCCGGGCTCCGCCGCGCCGGGAGAGCGCGTTCCCGCGGGGCAGCCCCCCGGGAGAGCCCGCTGGGGCGGGACCAGGGTGCCGCTTCGCACGGCGGGGGATGACGTGCCCAAATCCACGACCCAAATAATCCCGGAGGATGGGCGCTCAATGGGGAACGTTATCTGGAGCGCGACTTGGTTTGCGGGAGAGGGAGAAATAAAGCGGTGTGGGGGCAGCTGCTGTCACAGTGTGCTGTGGGGCCGGGCTAGTGCTTCGCTTGGCACCTCGTCACTTTCCTGGTAAAAAATTAGCTTGATGTGAAATCGGAATTACACACGTTAAATGAATTAAAAGCTGACTAATTAGTGGTTCTGACGAATTCAGCGGGGAATCATCCACTGGCAGAGAAGTTTTGAAGATGTGTTGCCTAGAGATCGGTTCTTGGTCCATACTGTGCAATATCTTTGCGGTGACTCAGAAGAAAATATGAAATCAATGCCGGTAATGATTTCTACTTGACATAAAAATTGGTGGAGTGATAAATAAGGATGGGAGTAGGTCAGTTATACTGAGCAATCTGGATCACTTGGCAGGCTCTGCTCATTTGAACAATATGTGATTTTAATATAGCCAAATGCAAAACCATACATCTCAGAACAGAAAATGAAGGTCACAGGATGCTGTCATGGGAAGCAGTGGCTCTGAGGAGGATGGAGGAGATGTGACAGATAATAAAAACTAAGCATGGATTTTTGGTATAATCTGCTCTATCAGAGCTATGCCATTTTTGGATCTATTGGCAAGAAGATATTACCTAGGATGAGGATGGTCTTGCCATCTCAAAATCATAATAGATTCATACTGTGTCCACTTCTGCTGTCTGCATTTAAAAAACAAAACAAAACCAAAGAACTGGAAATTATTTAGATAAGAACTTCATGAACAACCCATGAGCAGGAAAAACTTCCATACAGTGAGAATTAAGAAGCTCAATCTATTCAGCTTGTTAGGCAGGAAAATTAGAACGTAGCTTGGTCACCCTCTGTAAGTAGTTAGGAGAAACACTTTCAGAGGATGGAAGGTTCCTTGATCTGTTAGACAAAGGCATAACAGGATTCAGCACTGGAAGGTCAAGCTAACTAATTCATAATTAATTTAACATAAGTATTATATTAAATATAATACATAGATATAATATAAGTCCTGGATTTTTCACAGTGAGGATAATTAGTAGAGTAGGCGAGACATTTCTAAAGAGCTTCTTTTGAAAAAAACCTCTTTGGATGGAAGTGTTTGGGGTTTTGACAGAAAAATAGATAGTTGCTTACAGAAATCCCTAGAGCAATATATTTGAAACAGTTTGTTTTACAGAATTGTTCAGAAATGTATTTTCTCTTGTTAATTTATGCATTTTCATTTTATATTATTGTACTACCATCACATTACAGCATGAAAAATCATTTAAATCTGTTTTCATTTTAATTTTCAAACTGTTAAGCAATAGTACTGAGAAAATACTAAATTCATGGGAAATCCTTTTGTTATAACACAGCAGAGAATCGTCACGCTGCCAAAGGTATGAAATATTTCATGTGCCATGAAGTTTCTGATGACCTTAATGACTTTAAAATATAAAATAGGAATCACTATCTCCATTGTCAATCACAGTGCGTTGCTAGCAGTAGGTGTGTGTATACTGCAGGCAGTGCTTGCTGCCAGATGCTGCTGATGACCTGTAAGACTAGTGAAAAAAAAAAAATTTGCAAACCAGCAATTTGAAATTAAATTACAACTTTAATTCTCCATGAAGAGAAAATACTTTAAAGTGTTGGAATTTCCCGCAGTATGAGAGAACCTGATTTACAGCCACATCTAATATTCCAGCATTGAAACGGTTTACTGAGGAATGGTCTTTCTCACTTAGACGTTATAAAATGCATGGTCCAGCTAAGCTTACAGCTGTAGCTCAGGTTGGACTGGGTGACTAATGAGTCTGTCTACTTCGAACATGGCTTTTGGATCCAGGATGCACTTCGGATGTGAAGGTTCCAGTCACCTCCATTCTTTCACTCTGTGTTGCACAGGGGTCGCAGGAGACTCAGTCTGGTGTCCTTGCAGGTGAAACAGGATGGGAAGATGATGTGGTATGAGCCCCCACTTCCAGCACCCTCCACCTGCTAATGGGTCCTTGGTCCATGGCACCAGATAAGAACTAATCCAAAGACATTGCCCAAACATCTACAGTGGAGGTGCCAAGTCTTCAGCACCAACTGCCATTAGTGCCTCCTGGTGTCCCCTAATGAATTAATAACCCGCAGCACAGATAGATCCATGAAGTGTCTAAAAAAAGCCATGGAGCCAACATTGAATGCAGTAATGGGAAATCAGGGTGAAAGGATGGAGTAAAAAGATCCCTTATCTGGGCAACCCCAGGAGGGTCTAAACAGGTGACATTCCCAAACCACCAGTGATCTTTGTGGCTGTCTTCCAACTTAGGATATTCTATGACTACAAAACCGGGGCTGCGCGGAGCCTCACTGTGACCCATTGGGACCCCATGCCGCCCTTGCTCCCACAGCACGAGGGTTGTGCTCTGGCTGCCCAGGCGTTTGGCAGCAGGTGTCACACCACTTTGGTTTGAACCACTGGAGCCACATCATCCCTCTGCTTCCCCCTTGCTGAGCCAAAGGACTGAGGTGGCAAAATGAGCCCAGGGTGCTCTCGAAGTCTGTATTAGCAGCTGGGATATCTCTCATGTTTATCCCAACTTTAGGTTGCTTGGGATAGGTCCATGGTTTATTAATGCTCTTGGGCCTCTTCCTCATCTTACATCCTTGCATACTATCTTCCAATATGCATCCCATTTGGTTGGAAAACTTGTCCTGTTCACTTGCAAAATAGCCTCTGTTTAGCAATGCATCTCTGCCTTCATCCCTGTGAGGAACTGAGCAGCCCACAGATCAGCATGGATTTCTGAAAATGCCACAGTCTCACACCCCAGACTCTTCACAGTCAAACCTAGAAGATTTTAAAGAGCATTTTGACAGTTTGGGATGGGAGAGGCCATTATCAGCGCTGCTGCTTTTGTGTGGTAGAGCATGAGCAAAGCTGGCTCTCAGCCACCTGCCAGAGATTTTGTGTGCAGAGGTGGAGCCCAGGAGAATGAACCACGCATGTTTGTTAGATGGGAATAGGTTAAAGAGACAAGGAAGTACTCTGAACTGAACTACTGTGTTTAGAGGCCCTGGAAAGAAAGCGGTGCTTGCTTCTCAGGGGTGAGGCTGGGGAAAGCCAATGGCACAGGGTGGTGCCACTGCCCCTCCTGGGGGATGTGCAGGATTATCAGCTGGAGAAGATCCTTTACACAAGGTAGCCTGGAGAAGGCACCTGGTTTTGGTGTGCTAAAACCCATTCTTCTGTTGAAGTTAGGGTAGAACTGGACTGCAGTGCTCCTGGTCCCTCTGATCATGCCATGGCACTGCCCTTCATCTTCAGACTTTAACAAAACCTAGACTAAAAAATGAAACTAAACATTGCTCCAGTCATTGCACTATGTTCTTAGTTTTATTGTAAGTGAACATCCTTTTCCTGAAGATCTCCATAATAACCAGCTTCAAATTAAGGCTCCTCTGGAGGCTAATAAAGATTAGAAAAACAGAAAACCCTGATGGAAAAAATGGAAAAAGAGGGAGAATTAAAAGGTAAGGATTTGATTATGCTTCCAGTTCACACATCCCATAGCATAAATCGAAACCCGAGAAAATTAACAGAAAAGAAACATTTCAGTAATCCCTTTAAGTCTGAATCTCTGCAACAAAAATACCAAGGTGCAAAATGCTTCTATGTGGGCTTCAGAGATGGATTTATAAAACAGAATGAAACACTTTTCTCAAAACAGAAAGCAGTAATATACCTTCAGTAACTATAGCTTGTCTTGCATTAAACTAGGGGACAGATTTGCTACCTCTCCTCACATTATCACATTGAATAATACTCATAGAAGCAAACTGAACTACTTGTGAGTAAAATATTACTCAAAAAATAAGACTATCAAAGCCAAATCATATGTAAATAATATCCTTCAAAGTCTGCTGAACACATCTTCTAGTCACAGTGCACTAACATTTTAATTACCAAAATATAAAAATGCTCACTGCAAAAGCCCAAGAGTCCAATGTTTTTGAATTAAGTCCATAAAAATAAATATATTAGGTTAAAGATTGTATAAGGCTTCAAATAATGTATTAAACTTATTTTGGTTTTTTGTACATTAGAATGGCTACAGTTGGTGTCATCAAACCTTTTGCAGCAGTGCTGGTAAAGACACTTTTTAATAAAAAATGAAATTTTCTTGTACTCTCCTGATTCTTAGAGGTTTTTGTGAAAACCACAAATATAGTGAGATGCAAGACAGCAGCATCATATATTTTAGCAACAACACAGAAATTACAGTTAATGAATTATTTGGCTTGCAGTGACCTGTAAATGAGATGTATTACCTTAACTAGATCTTGATCAGCTTCTGTTGGAACTGGCAGTCCATTCTGGAGTTTCTGACTGAAGAGGGAATAAATATGATGTGCTTCCAGGACTTACACAAACTAGCTCACTAGAATAAACGTTCATAAATGTTTTTGAAGGTCAGGGTGGCCTTTCCACGGGAAAAGCAAGATAATTGACCCAAAGTGCGTGTTACTGGAATGACAAAGTAAATCGTTGCATTAACATTTGTGCTAATGAAAGGAGTTGAATGACAGAGTATTCAAAAGTTCCCACATTTTGTAGCAATTAATTTCTACTGCTTGTGAAAGGGTTGGGGTTTTTTTGATGCCAACATTCTCAAAACTTACTTTGTGAAAAGTTGCTCGTTGTTGGCGAACCTGTGGCATTAACTAAATCCTTTATGTCTACAAATACCCTTCTATTTTAAAAAAATAAAAGGTGCAATAAAAGCTAAAATTACCACCAACTGCCATCACAGTGTCAAGACTGACCTCATCAAAATGGTCTGCATAGCATTATATCATGTAAGTTTGCTCTCTGGACCTTAGACCTTCATTCTCTCTGATCTCTGCCTTGGCAGAGCTAACCAACTGCAGGTGACTTAGTGTTTAGAAGAGGGGACCTGCTGCTGTGAGCAGTGCTCTGAAGGGTGACATATGAAGAGAGAGCAGAACTTTTAACTCTAAAATGGGGTGCCAGAGAAGACTACATTCACATAGTAAGGCAAGACATTGGAGGTTTTAAATATCTGGTACCTTAGTCCAGGCAGATGAGTCTATGATAGTGAATATGTTTCAGGTTTCAGCTTAATTTTTCTTGTAAGAGTGTTTCTCTATGCCATATCACTAATCATCGCTGCCCATGTCTGACAAGCTCCATGCTAAACTAGTGGGTAAATTTGACTTAGGCTGTTATTGGCCGATAGTTTCCAAATCATGTTATGAAACTACCTGAAATAAACAATCCACTACAGCCTGGCAGTTTAACATCAGCAAATTTTTGTTTTCTTGTTTTAATTTACAAGAGGAGTAAAAATAAATAGTTTACAGTTATTCAGTTTCATGCCATTGTATATCACAGCAAGCCGTGGAGGTTTGCACCAGAAGTCCTAGCTGACATAGGTGGGTGACAGCTAGGAGGAAGGGAGATAGGAAGCTCTGTTAAACAAGGTGGGGGATCCCCACGGATCATTCAGGTAACAGGGTGCTGTATTTTTCTCCACATTTTTTTCTGCCTCCAGTACTAAGTGCAGCATTGTCTCAGCCTGGATCTGGGGTATTAAGGCTGTGTGCTTGGGAGAGGAGAAAATATCACTAAAAAAACCCCATGGCAAGTTTCCTGGAAAAGTCTGGGTGGTCTTCTTCAGGAGAGACACCACAGGGGTTCAGGGACTTGCTGGTGATTCTTCCTGCTGCAAGAGGAGGAGCCAGAGCCTCTGTACTGCTTATGATTTTATAACATCCAGCATAGTGTAGAAATTGCTCAGCACGACTCCAAAAGACAAGAAGAGGGAAACCTTAGTCTCTCTTAGGAACCTAGGGTGAAGGCAGCAATTCCAGAAATGTTTAACAGAAAAGTGAGAGTATAAAGACACCATCATTAACATGGCTTGAAAGACAGGATGTTAATGCAGCTGAAAGCTCTTGCTGGTTGGACCTGCCAGGACATCCCCAGCTCCATGGGTGTATCAGCAACAGGAGGGGCTTTGACTCTGTTGACGTAGGTAGGTATAATCAAGAGGAGAAAGTGGAGAGAAGGCACAGGAGGGATGGAGACTAAGAGACAAAAAAGAAAGAGGGGGGGAGAGAGAGAGAGAGAGGAAAGAAAGGACAGAGAGAAAAGGGAAATGGAGAAAGAGAGAAAATGTGGGGGGGAGAAGAAGAGAAATGGGAAGGAGAGCAAGCGAGACTGTATTTCTATAATTACTGTGGATTGGCTCGGATTAAGGGCAACTAGCTATCTCTTGGTTTTTGCTTTTTATATAACAACTAATCTCCTTCTAATCAGTTATTATTAAATTATATTCCATTTTTAATTCATTCACAGATCATTGGTGGCACAATTCGGACATCTGGACAGATAATTGAATAGAGATAATTTATGTAAATGAGGAACAGTTGTGTACAAAGGTGGGGGCAGGGAGATTTCGGCTCCCCAGGCTGGTGACCTAATGAGGAGTCTCCAAAAGCTGCCTTTGCTCCCTGCGAGAACTGAGGTGTGAGGGGAGATGCTGGGAATATGTGGTGTTAATTGTTAATTGTATATTAACACACATACAAGAGGCCATCAAACCCGAGCTGACCCATTTACCTGAGGGACCAACCTGTATTGAACATAATTTCTCACAAGACTGAACACAGTAGCCAAATCAGCACCTGGAGATGCCCCTTGCCTCCCAGGAAGAGTAGTTTCTAACCCAGACCTTTTCATGCCCCTTATTTAAAGCATGATGCCCCAGCACTGCAGTGACCTATCTGTAGCGCTGGGGCAGCAGGGAAGGAGCTACTCCTTCTCAGAACACCAGCTCACTGCCGAGCCTTGTGCAGGCCTGATTGGAATCCCGGGTACTATTTCTTACTCCTCAGAAATGCCTCTCTACTCTTTGGTAGATGTGGTCTAACCTCTCATTGCTTGTCCCAAACTCTGAATTTTGGAATCAGGACAAACTTATGTAGGTAGGCTTCAAAGAGAGCTTCCATGATCAAAGGCAGTAGCCAAGCACCAGAGAGGGACTGAACTAAAGCATTGTGTTAGTAGCGGTGTGAAAAAACTGCCCCAAAATTCTGGCTTATTGTCATCTGTATGGGAACTATCAGAATGGGCAAATGGACATCTGAAGTCAAATATTATCCAGAGAGAGAACATAATGTGGCAATAGGATCCATCAGATCCAGCATGAATACCAGTGGGGTAGAGAGGCTACCTTGGGCATGTTCCCATTCTAGCCCGAGGAGTCTGATCAATAGGCTCAATAGAGCCTAAGACACGGTTTGTCTTATCTTGCAAGAGGTGTCTACACTGGATTAGGGAACTTGTGAGTCCACTGACTTTATTGATGAGATAGACACTGACTACAGAAGTAGCCCATGACTAGCTCAGGTGTGGATACCTAAAGTTAAGCAAGACGGATCCCACTGTAATGGAGATGAGGTATTACTCTGCTTTTGCAGTAATGGAACAGCACAAATGCATATTCCTCTGCCTCAGAACAAGGGTGAAAATTAAAATGAAGTTCCTGTTCCAGGCTGTGGTTGTATTACTTTTCTACTACATTTGGATGCCACAGAGCTAGGGGCTGAAGAAAGAAGCATGATAGATACATTTATCTTCCAAAGGGGGAAAGAATGCTAGACTCAATTGCTATAGCAAAAGTCTAATTTCCATCACTCTATCATAATAGGAGGAATTTTGCTGTGCATACTGAGTTGTCTTAGTATTGTGGGACTGTTGGAGGAAGGGAACTCCACAGATGCATTCAATGTGTGGGAAGACGACTCACAAGATTTGTTCGTCAAAATAAATTCAGGTTGAATTGCCAAGGATACAATGCAAATGAAATTAAACTGGTTCAAGTGACCTTCTTGCTCAGTGTCAGAAATACACTGGGCTTTGTTCAGCTCTGCAGGGGTTTTTTTGTTGATTAAAAAATTCCCCTTTCAGGTCTGTTCTTGACGTTCTAATTAGCAAAATGTGACATTGCTGCTGGAAAAATTATTGTGAATTTTCAGATAAGAGTTACCAATGATAATGAGAATGCAGACATATGACTGTAAATAATAGTCTCTGAGTGCAACTGTAAGGCTGGGACAAAAGTTCTCCAGCAAGGAGGGTTTAAATCTGCCCTTCTTCAAGTCTTCATAGACAGTGAAGAAAGCAGACCAAGCTGCCATTTGTGGGATACTCAGTTGGGACACTTTGTGTCCAGAAGGCAGAGAGAACCAGAGTGCTGCAGCATAGAGAACGTAGGCAGGAGTCAACTCAGCAAACTGTCACAGGGGTAAAATCCCAGAGCCAAAAAGAGGCCTTGGAGACAGACACCAAGACAGTGAGAACAGCTGGAAATACTAGTTTGGTGCGATCAGAATGTACATTTGCAATATGCCAAAGCTCTAAAGAGAATTGAGACAGCTCCATGTTCAGAAGCATGACATGTGGAACAGCCCATTAATGCTATATTTCTCCAGTATTAAGACTCATCTGTGTAGTTTTGCACATTTATTTTTTAAGGAAATACTGATAAACCAAACGAAGTGCAGAAAAGAGAAAAGAACATGCCTGGGAACTTGTGGTTTTGGTCTGTGAGCCCTGCAGATGTGTCTGACTGAAGTGATAGACAAAGGGAGAGGAGTAGTAATCCCTCAGCTACCAGAAAGGTACAAAATCTGATGAGCAGACTAAAGATTTGGTCTTTCACTAGTAACAGGAATAGCAGTCACTAAGTGAAAGGCAAATCACCTATGCACAGGATAAAGGTGAGGCACTGAGAGGGAATGGATAACATTAAACTGTAGACATTTCCCTGGAGTAATTGGTAGGACTGGAGGAGCTCTGTTATGGGGAATATTTAGTAGATTAGATGTTTTCAGTGTCACAGACTTGCCCTCTTACTGGTGGTAGCCACCAGCACCAGACACAGGAGTTGTGCAATGCTCCTGGCTCCTTGCATCCTGTATGCTTGGCTCATATAAATCCCAGTGAAGCAGGAACCTCCTACATCATGTACCATGTCTTGTCCCAACCCTCCTCACCTCCATCCCCATCTTCTTTGACATGTTTTCCGGCAACCTTCTGTACGCTCATTCTTTCCTAATACGGCTCTCCCTTAAGCATACTGGGAGCTGCTAAATGTCTTAGGGTTTTACACCCGTTTTTCTGGTGACCATTAAACTAGTTTGGTAATTGGTAATATAGTCTGTCAAGAAGGGACTATTGCATTTGTTTGTTTGTCTTAATCATGCTTTATAATATTAAGCCCTCTTTTCTGTTACAGTGGAAAAGCTTCTTAAGAAAGAGAGCACTGCTCTGTGTCCTAAACTTACCCAGTCTGGGGTAGTGTATTTCCTCTGCAAACTTATTCAGTAGCCAAACCTCCTTGACATTTATCTCCATTTCATCTCCAGTTTTCCTCACTTCATCACGGGCTTAGTCAACTGCATTTTCCCAAAGGAGCAGATGGGGCGTGATGAAAATGCAGACTCAGACATAACTGACCCTGAGAGAGCTTTGAAGACCAGAGCCAATATTCTGGCTTAGCAGACAATGCAATGTGAGAGTCACCATAACAGCTAGAACACAATGGTGAGTTGCTCATTGTGACCCAAAGAAAGACTGATCCTGCAAATGTGCCCACCTTCAATCCCTGATACAGTGAATTTAAGGCCGAGGCCCATCCAGCCAAGGGACCGTGATTCTCTCATGGTCCGTCTCTGATCTCAAATGAAGGGGTTTGAGCTCCTCAGACAGACAAGGGTGTGTGGAGCATCAAGTGTGATATAAAGGTATGACACAAGCATCCAAATATCAGAAAGAGTGTGGCCAACAGGACCAAGGAAGTGATTGTCTCCCTGTACTAGGCACTGGTGAGGCCACACCTCGAGTACTGTGTTCAGTTTTGGGCCCTCACAACAAGAAAGACACTGAGGTGCTGGAGCATTTCCAGAGAAGGGCAACAAGGTGAAGGGTCTGGAGTACAAGTCTTATGAGGACTGGCTGGGGGAGCTGAGGTTGTTGACCCTGGAGAGAAGGAGTCTCAGGAGAGACCTTATCGCTCTCTACAACTACCTGAAAGGAGGTAGTAGAGAGGTGGAGGTCAGTCTCTTCTCCCAAGTAACAAGCAACAGGGCAAGGCAAAATGGCTCCAAGTTGTGCTAGGAGAGGGTTAGATTGGATATTAGGAAAAATTTCTTCACTGAAATGTTTGACAAGCACTGAAACAGGCTGCCCAGGGAAATGTTAGAGTCACCATCCCTGGAGGCACTTAGGGACGGGGTTTAGTGGTGGACTTGGCAATGCTGGGTTAATGGTTGGACTCAGTGATATTAAAGGCCTTTTCCAACCTAAATGATTCTATTCTATGAACAAGAATGCCTGGGGCCATGGAAAGAAGGTGACGGAGGATAATCAGGGCAATCATACAGACTGAAAATAGCTGGGAAGAGAGAGAAAGTGTAAAGGAAAAAATTTCCAGCCTTTACTTGAAATTCCATTACTTGGGGTGGATACTCATGCCAGCCTAATACATTTGCAACCTCCCTAGATTTCCCCAAGGAAATGTTGCAGAAATAGATATTTCTATTAAGGTCTATAGACAGTTTATTGTAAGTCTTCAAGACATCGCTTGATTTAGATTTCTTACTAGGAAGGAGCAGTACTAGCAGTCAGATCGGTTATGTGGTGGTAGTGGCAGGGGCTCACACCACTCTTTCAACTCTCACAGCAATGCTCAGTCAGTCACAGGCTCGTGTGGCAGTGATCTGGGTGGCACACCCCTGCGCTTTTCCTTTAGCCAGAACCCAGAAGATGGTGAAGGCCAATACTTTGTCCATCTCTAGGTTTCAGTCATCTGTCAGGTCTCCATTCTGTCATGATTCCTGGTTAGTGAGAATACACTGAGGTGTGAGTGAGGAGAGCAGTAGTGTCTTCAGTGAACCAGGGGCACTTTCTTGTGCCTCCACCCTCCTGGTGTATCGCGTCTCAAATATTGCTGAAGGTCAGACAGTGGATGTCAGAAATGAGGAGATGGATTCCTAGAAAACCAGGACTGAAGGGAACCCAGAGAAGCTGTCTCTTCCTCCTTTCCGCCCCATGGCATGACCAGTTATACCCATCTCATTCTTGACAGAGGGACAGCACCTAAGGAATCTCTTCCAGTGTCTCCCTTGTAGTCTCTCTCTCTCTCTCTCTTTCTCCCCATGTTCATTTTTCTTAATTTTCCTCCTAATGTCTAACACAGATCTTTCTTGGTACTATTTCCTGTGTCATGGGCACAGAGGGCAGATTTTTGACCAATACAACTTTTGTGCCTGGAGATTTTTTTTATCGTCCCTCTGTCTTCCCTTATCAAGTTATACAACAACACTTTTTTCAGGTTTTTCTTGCAAGAGAGGTTTCAAATCTGTGATCGTTCTCACTGCCCTCCATTAGAAACCCTCCAGTGGGTCCATTTTGAAAGGCAATGCCAAAACTGGGCTCAATACACCAACTAAAGTCTTACCAATGCTGATTACAAGGAAAGGTAATTTCCAGAGGTCTTGGTAGCTGCAGTCATCTCTGTTCTTTACAGTAGGAGGTTTGCTTTATTTGCAACAGTATATTATTTTTGACAGGGCTTGCAGTCCCTTCTAACCCCTAGTGCTTTTCTGGAAGAATTGCTGCCTACCAAGGTGTTTTCTAATGCCCATTTATGCATTTCATTTTTTCTGCATCACTGAGATTCTTTGCATGGTTTCTTACTGATTTGCATCTACATTTTTTCAACCTCTTTCTCAAATTGCCAAGATGATTTTGAATGCCAAGTCTGTCCTTCAGTGTACTTAAGGCACCTTCCAGCTCTGTGTCTTCCTGATGTACCCACTCCCTCTTTTGTCCTCCATGTTGTTAATTCAATCAGTGAGCAGAACCAGATCCAGAATAGATCTCTGTGGAGCTATTCTCAATACATCCTTTACTTTGATAGTAAACCACAGAGGACTATTTGCTGAGCACAGTTTTTCAACTAAGTTTTCATCTGTCTAACAGTAGTTTCTGCTAATTTATATTTCCCCGGTTTAGTCATAAGGATAGCTTTTGAAATGGAGCCTAAACAGTTTATGGAAATAAAGATACACAACATCTTCTGTTCCTTCCATATCTACAAGACCTATTGCCTTGCAACAGTGAGAAATAAGATTGACTTGAAAAGACTCATCTTTAACAAATCTACACTGAATACAACTGATTGTCTCATTTTGCCTTTGGTATTTAGAAATAACTTGATGATTTATTCCAGAATTTTAATCGGAAAGGGAATTAAACTGATTGGTCCGTAACTACCTGTCTCCCTTTTCTTTGCTTTTCAAAGAGCAATGCCTGTGATTTTCATGTACTCCACCACATCTTTACAGGTTCTGGAAGGCAGCCACTACTGATTCTGAGACTGCTGTAGCCAAATCTCTAAGTACCTTCAATGAAGCTCATTACGTTCAATAAATTTGAATGCTTCTAACTCAATAACATTACCTCTATCATACTCTTTCCTTATTCTCTGCCAAGATCTTACCTCTTTATCACTGTTATTAGTTTCTCTAATATTATCCTCTGTCAATAATTTTCACTCCCTGTTGAGCAGTGATCCAATATTTTGTTTAGTCTTCCCCTTGCTGCTAATGAATTTACAGAATGATTTCTTGTTCCCTTTCATTATCCTGTTACTTACAAACTTATTTTATGCTTCGCCTTTTTGATTATATTCCTGCTTGCTTCTGCTCTTCTTCTATACTCACCTCTTGTGCTCCAAGCTACTGCTTATCTTCTGCATCCTTCCTTCACAGGTGTGAGGTCAATGGTGACTTTGTGAACTGACCAGGTTGTTTTTAAAATCATTTTTCCTATTTTCTCATGAGACTGTCCCTCCTGGAACAGAGGAGGGTGAGGTGGCTCAGAGAAATAGGGCTGGCATATCATGACTTTGCTCCAGTTGATCATAACCATAGCTCTAATGACATTTGTGTGAAGACAGTGTAGGCTGCATCCTTGGATGCATCCTTGGATACATCCATCCTTGGATGCAGCCTGGGTGGAAGCCTTGGAAGCCTGAGGTGTTAGTCTGCTTGTCCAACTTGGGTGCAGGTGGTTGTTCTGATCCTCAATCCACTAACAGTGCCAGGAGTGGGCAGGTTGAGGAGGGGTGGGAGACCACAAGCTGTGCTGAAAGGAGGCCGTGCACTGCAAGACACCCAGGGACGACACTAAGGCCCCGGTGTGCCCCACAGTGGGGCCTTGTCACCTCTCACTATGCCACCACCAAGCCTCCCTATAGAACACCAAACCCTCCTTCAGCATCCTGCCTCAACAAAGCCAGGAGCTGAGTGCATGGGCAGGGGCTTGGGGGAATGCCAGGATGAGGTCCTTTCTCAGCACCCCATCACATCATCTTGCCAATACTGCCCCATACCCATGTCTTCTCCAGCATCCCAGTGTCAGTACCCTTGCCCCTTTATACTCCCCATTTTGCCCCGACAACAGGTCCTCCTCTTCCTCCTCCTCCTGTTGTCCTGGGCTCTATGCAGACAGCTCCCCTCCCTGTGCTCCTCATTAACACCCCTCCTAACCAGCAGGAGCAGACACCACCAGCAGCTCCTTTCCCCTCCAATCCCCTCCCCTTCCCTTCCATAATCTATCTAAATATTAAAATGAGTTTGTCCCTGATTTACATGCGTAAGAAGGGATGTAATAATGAGGACGTAGATTAGAAGATTTAGCACAATCGTTTGTGTAGATTGTGTCCCATCAAAGGGCAGCTCTGACAAGCCGAGATTAAGGAGCAAACAGCTGCCGCTGGAATTCAGTCCATTTGTTTGTTTGCTGTTTTCTCTCTTGACTCCAGCAAACAGCCTCATTAACATGCAAGTGATTTGCCCCTTAAGCCTTTTCCTGTTTATTATTGGGGGAGTTGCTGACGAGGGCTTTGTAGAGTCCCTGGCCCAGTTCTGAGAGATCGACATGCAAATCAAGATTAAAATGGGAAGTAATTAAAAACAAAGAAGGGGCCACAACACCTTGGTCCCCTCTTCCCTTTCAGGGGTCTTAAAGTTAGGGCCTCAGGAGACGGTGTAGGGTGGAGGGAAACAGGACTGCCCACTCATGCCTGTGTGGCCCTGGCAGGTCCCTCTTGACTGTGGTGCTGAGCTCTCCCTTTCTTCTGTTCTCCTCCACTCCCACTGCCTCCCCCCTCCTCAAAATGTCTGTCTGTCTACTAAACTCTTTTGCAGCCTTTGCTTCAACGGCCTCGTTTGCAGCACCTTCCATATGGTCCCTGCTTTCTGCTTGCCACAGTCTCTGTACACTGGGCAGCACATCCTGCACTGACTGCTGCCTTCCCGTGCACAGCCCCTAGCCTGGGGCTGTCCATGCCCTCTGCCCCCTTAGCAGTGGTGTCCCCATCCAGCATCATGACCCTACCAGCCCTGCAGCTTTTTCAGCATCCAGGGATTGTGCAGCAGCTCTGCTCATGGGCACAGATGACAATACACTGAAGGCTCCTCATATAAGGGTCTCCTGAAGCCACATAGGCTGTGGAGGCTAGGTCAGGTCACGGGAGCAACACTGGGAACAAACCAGCACGGTGTCTGTCTTTCAGTAGCACCCAGATTCAGCTGGTGAACACTGCTGGTGAGAGTGCAGGGGCAGGGATGGTGTGCGTTCATCTGCCGGCTCCCTGAGTCTGGTGCACCCTGTCTGCAGTGGGCTAGGGATGACTACTGTGAGGAAGAGCACAAAGGATTTCTTGAGCTGAGACAGAGAGACTGTCACATAAATTCCCTACAAAGGAAGCGGCCCTTTCTCTTCATTTATCAGAGTGCTTGCTCCATCCCCTGCAAGATAAGTAAAAATACAATGAAGCCTAGAAACTTGCTCTGGGAAGCAGAAATGGTTATTCAGTGTATGTCTACACAGACAAACAGGGATACATGTGGGTTGGCTCTGGCTGGCAGCCGACTCCTGCCTGGAAGCATGGAACTGTGCTGGAGCATCTCCACACCCAGCCTCATGTCTTGATAACCCTCAAGGCTCCTGGCTTGGGCACAGCTGCTCCTGGACACAAGGTGATTCCTGCCCAGGTACTCAGCACGCTTGCACCTTCTTAAACATACGTGCATGTGTACATGTGCGCACACCCTCAGTGCCAGGATGAGGCTGTTCAGTTATGAAATCTGTAACTTTCTTTCACGATTTTCTTGAGCCCTGATGTTGACAAGCTGCTGTGCACATTTCCATGGGGCTCAGGGCCAGAAGGAGCTGAGGACAGGCAGCCTGCTCCAGGCTAGCCCAAAACTCCTGGCCCAGGGGGCTGGCTGTTGTTTTTGGTGGTTACCCAGTTGTCACCGAAGTTGGTTTCATCCATCACTGGGGAGACTGCAACACTGCAGATACATGATTGCAGATTGCACTGTAATGAACAAATGTAGGAGAACCACAATGCACATTTTAAGTACTTTCTAACCTGAGTGCTTTATTTTTATAATCATGGGGTAGAGCTGCACAGAGGGTTGGTCAGGAAGAGCTCACTCTCTCCCTTGCTCAAGTTAGCTATTAAGTCCAGAGAAGCTCATGGCTTTTGTAGGAACAACTGTTTAGAGTAGCAGTGCCTTCTCCTCAAATCACTTCTGCTACTTGCCAGGGCAATGCAGCAAGAAATGACCAAAACCAAAACAGGGCCAGCCTCAATGATATGGCATTGCACAAAGTAAATGAGGTGGTGGTCATGATCCTTGCAAACACCCAGTATTGTGTACAGACAGAATGACAGGGGGGTGATTGTTAATTCCTTGCTGTTGTTTCCAACTCATTGGTCAAAATAATTAATGAAATAGTTATAGCTTTTGCTTTTCCAAACTCAGAGAATGGCACAACTTCATTGCTTTCCCAGCTTTTTTTGTGTGTTTGTTATGACAGTGCCAAAGGGGAGAAGAGCATTTTTCCAGCTGGGGCACTACCAGCAGGACAGCATAGTCTGGTACAGCTGGAGAGGCCAGTAATGTTGAAACAATGTTCAGGGATACGGATAGATACCTTTTTCTGTCTTGTACTTGAGTAGCCACTAGATTCCTCTTATCTACTCTGACCCCGCTCCCGTACCCCTCTCCAAGAGGTACCTCCCCAGCCAGCAGCCATACTCCAGGTGTGCTCCCTCAAGAGATGGCCATGTGCAGCCCCAGCCATGCCCCTGGGTTCCCCAGTGAGGCAGCGATCAGCTGTACAGCACCTTATATGCTCGCTCACCATGCAGTCCCATCAGCAGGGTGGTCTCCAGGCAGCAGCAGCAGCACCCCACCAACATTAACACTGCCTCTCTCAGCATGATTTTTGTATATGTAACAACTCAGCCCTTGTTGCAATTGATTTTCAGTGGATCACTGAAAGCTATTCCATCAGTCTAGTCCTAGCAGATTTGTACTGCCTGTTTCTCTGTTGTTTTGTGGGTTCATTTTTTTTTAAATTTCCACAAAAATAGAGAGGGGTCTGGAAGAAAAACACTCATAAATGAGGGAAGTGAGGATACCAGAGTTGTTCCTGATTCCCAAAAAGAGAGCTTTTTGCCCAGGAGCATCTAGAGATCAATCTGAGATGGCAGGTGCAGGAGAAGCTCTGGAAAAGTGGTGGCTTTGCCAAGGAGACAGAGGATACATTGAGTCCTCCAGCATCTCATGGTCTCCTGCGTTATGTGTGCAGAGGGGTCCCTGCCCAAACCACCTGCTGCAGTAATAAGTGCTTGACTGAGAACAGGGCAGCAGAAAAAAAAGAGGGGCCTCGTGGGCCCGGCTGCAGCGTGTGCCGCCATGTGAGCAGGGAAGGTAGGGGAGTCTCTAATCCCTCAAGGCCAGGCCAGCTGCCAGGATCTGGCTCATTCCCCAGCATGGCAACTCTGCAGCCTCTCTCTCACCAGCCGATGACGCCCTTTGCAGGGTAGGGGCTGCCTGCAGCCTCTCTTCTTGGGGCTTGTGTTCCAAATAGCTGCAGGCACAGAAATGCCAAGTTTTATTGTGCGCTCTCTTTTGGGAGGTTCAGGAGGCTTTTGTGACCTGCACAGACTCTTAGCAGGGTCAAGGGGAAATGTTTCATCTCCTAACTTGCCCCTCTAATTGCTGGTGGTTTCATGCACCCACTTTGCCAGACCTGTGCTGGGCTGTTGCTTTTCCTCTCTGTGGCGAAAAATAAGTATAAAATCATCCTTATGGACGTAACGGGGATTTTTAATCAAAGCCACTCCAGTGCAGAAAGCTTCGCTCTTCAGAGCCAAGATATTCAACTCACCCTCCACCACATCCTTCTCTCAACTATGATTATTGTTGCATTACTATTATGTCATAAATTGACGTTTTGTGTTCCTGTTTGTTATCTGGGGATTCTGCTCTAATCTTGACAATCGCTAATGCAGTGTAAATCCAGCGCACTGGGTGATAATCTGGCTACATAAAAAAAAAAAAAAGGGACTTTCTAGGCATAATGAAAACCTTTCACTTTAATATTGAGCACAATACTTTTACCATGGTTAAATTGCATTCCCCCCAGCAATTCTTCTCCGCAGTTCAGAAAGATAGCATGCTCTGTTTGCCTTTAGATAAAGCTGGTGCTCGCTGGGATTTAGTGGGCAGGGTGCAGGATCCAGCCCCCAGCATAGTGCAGAGCAGTCAGCGTCCTGCACTCCGGTGACATCCAAAAGTTGGCAGGAGCCCTGCTGCCTCCCTGGCCTCGGCAGGGAATGTCTCCCCTCCGCCAAACAGAGCGCTGGAGGATGGATGGGGGCTTTTTTTGAGTTGTGTTAATTACACCAAAAATTAATTCAGTATGACTCATTTTTATAGGTAGTAATTAATGCCTGCTGAAACCCTGTTTTCCACCTACGTGTATCTTCACGTTAAGTAGGTGTGCTCAGAACTGACAAGGCCCTGGGTCATTGAACGAGGGCTGCGTTTCACTCCCCTTGTCAGAGAGACATCAGAAGCGTACGAGTGCAGAAAGCACGGCGAACCGGGGCGAGAAAATGGGGGAGGCGAGGTGGTGCGCTAAGGCATTGGTGGCACGGATGTCAAGCAGAATGAAGCATCCCCCTAAACCCAGGCGGTGGCGTTTTGCAGGCCGGGGCCCCCAGGCAGCTCCAGGGGCCGCCCCGCGCT
>VXAY01007648.1:2648723-2707340 GCA_013399855.1 Oxyruncus cristatus
GGCGCCGGGGGCCGGCGCGCCCGCGAGCGGGGCGGGCGCCCGGGTGTCGGTGGCGCGGCGTCCGGGAATGCGCCGCTGATCCTAACCAAGTTTGCCAGCCATGCTTTTCTCATGGCTCCCGCACAATGGCCCGTTTTCTGCCCACCTGCCGATTATGCTTAATTAGGCGAGGAGTTGATTAATTTGAGGTAATTGACAGCTAATTACAGGCCTGAGGGCTCATTAACTTGACGTCCTGTCTGAGGGAATCAGCTGGAGGGGGTCAGGTGATGTGCAGCCCCCCTCCGGTGCCCGCTTGCCGCCCACTCACCTGGGCGGCCAGGATGGGGACAAGCGAGGCCAGCCGCTGGGAGGTGGGATGCCGGGGGCCGTGGGTGCAGGACCTACCTAGGCAGGACAAACACCCCCAGAGGGGGTGCAGCATGAGGGATGCTGCAGGGCAGGAGGGCTCCCCGTGGTGATAAAGCAGGCTCCGGGGGGAGAGGGATTTTGGAGGTCGGTGATGTGGTGGGGGCTTGGAGAGCAAACAGCCAAGCATGGAGGTAGGAGGGGAGAGGGATGTAGATGGAGTGAGGGCTCCCAAGGCTGCAGCTCCCTGTAGGCTCGGCCAGCAGTCCCCCACCATGCCCACAGCCCCAGCACGGGAGTGGAAGGATGCTACAGGTCTATCACCGCAACAGGAGCCCACAGCAGCTGCAGGCGTGCTGCAAGCACCCATGCTTATTGTACAGCAACTCATTGCAAAGCATTGTTAGTCACTTCATATTTACATTAGACAATACAACTACAGATTGAAAACAGGGAATCTTCAGTAAGACTCTTCTCAGTTGCTTTTTACTGCATGCAAATAATAGGAGAGCTGTTTACCTAATATCCTATTGATATGCCTCAGTGGAGAATTTGGGCATGTCCTCTGGATTTACAAAAGTATCTTTATCTCACCTTTCAGGAACTGGTGGGATCCCTGCGTAGAGAGAGGCTAAATGACATAACCAAGGTCACATTGAAAATCTAAGAGATAAATCCAGCTTTTTGAGCCCTAAACCCAGGACCTTGACCTAAAACCATCTTTACCATTTTCCTCAAGCACAAGGCAGGTTACCTGAAGATGACACCTGACACCTGCCAGAGGAGGTCTGGTCTTGTGGCCTCTCTTCTTATGGTCAGGCAGGTCTGGGATGTTCCTGGCAATGCTGAGGAGAGGGGCAGAGGATGCCTTTTTAAAAGGCTAATGTCTAATTATGTCAGACAAGATGTGGCTGGAGAAATGTATTTGAAAGGTCACAAACATTTGTGATGGCTTCTTCTTGCTGAGGGAGTACTCACCACCCTTGGACTCTATCTCATCTTCTGAAAGTCTTACCCTAGACATGGTACATCACGGGATATAATGACTAATGATTAAGCTTGGATCAGGATTCAGTGGTAAGCCAGCACAGAAAGTGGCAGAGAGGAGGAATAAGAAGTAAGCCATGCTGGTGAGCAGAATGGCTATGGGACACAGCGACACAGTAATAGCTGGACTGTCTGAGCAGCCACAGGCTTCATACCAAGGTACTTTGCACTGCTACAGGCAGTGAAATAGAAGGAATGGGATTTTCTGGCAAAATTGCAGACAACTCTTCCTCTGAGCACATATGGAAGTCTGGTGAAGAATCCAAAAAATCATCATAAATCACAGTTTGACCTGACCACTGGGGCTCTTCAGCCAGAGGAAGCTGTATTGCAACTGGAGCCTTCTCAAACACTTCCCTTCACCCACTGGCATCATCTCTAACTGCCTTAGTTTGGCCTTACTTCTCCCTCTGTCTTCTCTGAAAGTGCTGTGCCATACTCACATTCTTGGTGTGATTAGAAAGGATGAAAAATACAGGTGTCTCATCTGCATATTGCTGATAGTGGCTTTTAGAAACCTGACTAAACAACTTGCTTTTATATCCTGCTGTTGCATTCCACAGCTAACTTATACATTGCCCTTTATCCCTTTGAAATGTACTGGGGTTTCATTTTTTAAGCTCTCGTTTGCATTTCATGGAGTTGGGTAAAGCTGACTGGTCTCTGTGGCAATCATTATTTAATACCCTTCTCCCATTTGTTGTTCCTTCTTTCTACCCTAAACACACCCAGACTGGGTGATGATTCATGGTACTGAGGCCAAATGGACCTCTGTGACAAATAAATTTTGCTCACTTGCTCAGAACCTCTCCTGTGTCTGTCTTTTTCGGGAGAAGGTGTCCATAATTTAAGTAGCATCTGAGAGAACACCCCAACAATTTTTGTAGTGGCATTTATCATTTAGCACCTAGGAGAGGAGTTATTTGGAGGAGCCCAGACAGGTAGTTTCCCGTTTTTCTCTCTAAATCCATTGTTGAAATTGGCTAAACCTTGGCCATTTCTCATCTTGACTATTGCAAGGCTGTTGCTTTCTAGTGTAAATACAAAAAGACTGTACATTGGTATGATGGTATTAAGCATTAGGTACAGCACTGGGCTACCTAGTCGTGAATTTCTTCCTCTTTCCTGTGCTGACACTTTCATCAATACTGCCTGAGAATCTCACGAACAGGGATACATTTAACTATATACATTCTCTATGAGCTCATCTAATGTTATCATCAGCTTATAGATGGAGCACTTGGACCAAAAGAGATTAGTGGTTACCCACATTTAACAGGATGTCTGAGGTAGATCCAGAGGAAAAATGCATCCTGTGTGTTTTAACTCACTAGACCTTAGAGCTCTCTCTTGCTATAGAAAGCCTCACACACCAAGTGCCACACTGTGACACTGAGTGCCTTTCAGACGGAATGTTTCATGCTCTTCATTCAGAAGGAATGTTTCAAACTCTTCCAAAGTCTAAGCTTTAGGAAAACTTCCTTTTTGACACTGAATATTTGCCTGAATTCCCAAGAAATCTCTGGAAGCCAGAAGCCCCACTCACCGTTCCTGGAAGTGTTCCAAAAGCACATAGAGGTGGTGCTTAGGGATATGGTGGTAGACCTGGCAGTGTTAGTCCTTTACGGTTGGACTCGACCTTAGAGGTCTTTTCCAGCCTTCATGATTCTACGGTAAAGTCAAGAGCTCCTTCTGTTTATAATGAAATTGCTAAGTCTGGGCTTAGGGGGTTAGTTCTGGTAGCAGGAAATTTTACACAGCTGTAAAGCTCTGGGTAGACAGCCACAGATATGATCCTTGAGCGAGTGGTAAGCAGCCTCCCTAGGACTGTCATACTGATCTGTGGATCAGGATAGCACAGGATCATTTATTTGAGAGGTGCTTCCTCAGAGAAATCCACTCTATAACAGTATATTTTGATTTAGGCTGATGTCACTTCAGCCAGGGAGACTGGTGATTGGTGTAAGTTCATGACAAGCTATTGGTATTTAAATACAGGTCTCTGGAACATCCAGAATTTCATTAAATTTAGGCCAGCTCCTTTTTATACGAAGTCTGTGGATGCTGCAGAAAAAAAAAATTGGGATACCAGTACTCAAAGAGAAATGTGTAATACCAGTAGTCTGTTTTACAGTAGTAGAAGTGCAAGTAATCCCTACAAAAACTATACACAAGCTTTCCAAATATGTTAGCAGGATGGAAATTATTGCTGTGATCAACGACAGGGTAGCCTGTTTGAATTTAATTTGCTTTTTATCACAGAATTTTTGGCTTTAGAATCCTCTGGCTCTTGGGAATCCACAAAAAGAGGTGGAGGTCTCAGCAAATCATTTGTCTGAGGGACACGGCCATTTTTGGAAAGCAATCTGGACCTCTAGCAGGTTGCAGTGTTTAAGAAAGTTTCATGAGTTCAGGGAAGAGGGTACGATATTCCCACTTCTGACCATTACCTAAGCAGTGGCAAGCATGCAGCTGCTGATGCCTGTGCCAGTTTAAAATGCTGCATCGGCCATTACGTGAAGCAGTCATTTGTTCTTTGTGGATGAGAACTGTGCTCAGATGTGGACTGACAACATGGCTTGTTGCTTCTGTGATACCCTTTCCATTGCTTTCCTCTTTAGACAGAGCTCAGGCCATTTTCAGGAGGAAGAGTGTTAGATCTAAACCACTAAGATTTTCTTGACTCTTCATCTTCTCCGATTTGGCAGATACAAGCCATTGTTCAGCACTAACATCCCCACACCACATATCAAGCCACAATGCCTACCTCATAGTGCGTTTGCAGCTGAAGCTGTGTCCACAACACTATCTGCAATCAGTGACTTTTAAAGAGCGACCTGCTGCTTCTCCAATGTCTCCATTTAATTTGGATACCTCTGCAGCATGAGATAATACAGGCCGACTGCTCTGAACTCAACGAGTATGAATGGCCAGAGGGAGAGCTTCTTAGGTCTGAGTTTTCTGAAATACTTCCAGCTCATTTTCTTACCTAAGAATTTCTTCTGCAACATAAAGAGCTAGTGGCCACCAAGAATAAGCTCTTTCTGTTGAGTCTAGCTCCAGAAGTAATTCTGTTCCACATACACAGAGTCTGTGTGAAGTAACTCAGGGGATTATGATGCCAACAACAGCAGCTTGAAGAAATGTTGCTTTAAAATTCTGTCATAACTACTGTGTATGAATATATGCCCATGTTTTTGCATCTGTATATTGGCACCTCCCCTGCAGAGGTTGGATGGCAACTCTCACAAATCTCCCAAAGGTTGAATTTTAGGTCAAGATCCTGCTAAACAGCTTGAAGAACTGCCACAAATATCCTTGTCCCATGATTACACCAAGCAGGTCAACTTTTTGCTTCTGACATTCAAAGAAAGGTATTTTTCAGGTGCTGCCTATGTAAGTGACATAACTCCCAATATAACCAGAAAAACAGCCTGTATTTTAAGCTTAAATGAGACCTCAAGATCAAAATTCTACAGTTCCAACCCAAATGCAGTACATGATGCACAAATTAGTGACACATGTTTAGCTTCATGCGCCTGAGAAGCCAATTAGCAGAAGAGTGTATGTAGGTGCACAGACCTTTTATATAATTTTGAACATCTTTCACCTTGTAGAGCTGTTAAGCAACAATTCTCTATCTGTATCTGGGTTTCAGAAGAGAAGCTGCCTGACCGATTGCCTTGCTCAGGAGTAAGACGGTTACTGTAATTATCTTGTTTGCAAGAGAAATAAAAACATTTATCTCATTTTAGGTTAGCAGAAGAAATAGCAGTTGTGAAATTTATCATTAGCCCAAATGCATTTTTATTTTGCAGATGAATAAATTTTGAGTGACTGACCTTTGTGTAGTATTTTTCCTATTATTTCTGTAGGAATTTTATATTAAATTTTCCATTAAATGCTAGAATTTTGCAAGACATTTGATTGACCCAAATAAGAACAAACCACCTTATTCTTATGTGTCCTGCATTTTAACATTTTGAGGTGAAAGGAGAACCAAAAGCCATCAGTTTCCATGCTGTAGAAAATAAAGGATATTTCTGAACATTTAGCTTACATGAGACTGTTTATGTTCATGCACAGCAGTGCTGATCTGTTGCAAACTTGTTTGAGTTAAACTGAAGAGTCCCAAGGGGGACTTTATACCTGTTTTGTTTGAAGATGCTGCAAGACAGTGTGAACCACGAGAACCAAAGAGAAGGAAACCTTTCTCTTTTTAGATCAGTAAGTCACCGGGAGGATTTGTCTCCTGGAGTCCCCAAGAGCAGTTGGTTACCTTGAAAAGGGTAAGACACCAAGCGAATTTCTCCCTCCTAGGACCCACCTCTCTGTACATCCAAGCAAGGACCACGAGTACAGTGAAGAGGGCACTTTGGTAAATGGCATGGGAGTATTGGATGATCTGCCATATAACAGCAGAAGTCAGGCACAAGTAGCAAAAGGTTTGCCCATGCATCATCTTCTGACTAAATGCACTGACAGCACCTCCTGCAGATGTGTGGGAGTCTGAGAAGTATGGGAACAGTTGATTCAGAGCATCTATCCATACCGTTTCCCTAATAAAGGTATTTTGAAGTTGTGTAGGTGTTAGACATTAAAAGACATCAGATACTCACCCCTTCAAAGCACAGACTGTTTACTTTGGTATAGCTCCAAGCTGGGATTTATAACCAATTTAGCAGGACAGCTTCTCAGAATTTATAGAGGTTGATTGTTTTGGCATTAGTTTGATGACCGATCTTCAATCCAATGCCGAGACTAAATTAATTTATTGCTCTGATAAAACAGTGTTCTTTTGTTAGCCTCCCTCAGTAATACTTTAGCTTAAATATGTATACAAATATGTATGTAGCTTATTTGGATGCTATTTTTATTTCATCTTAGTTTAAGACTTTTATGCACATTATAATAAAAAAACGTACAAATGCCCTCCTGATACTTCTGTAGGCAATAACAATTGACCAAATGGATATTACCAGGCAAAAAGCCTGGATACATTCACTTAGGACGTCAATGATATCCACACATTTGTTTCACTGACAGTACGTTTGGCTCATCAAATATATAGCACTCTGCCTGGACACTCAAGTTTTCAGGACAGGGGCTTGTGACAAAGAGACATCTACCCACTTGCTACAAGAAAAATGAGAAATGTTACTTTTTTGTCATGGACAATAAGTTTGTTAAGTTACAAAAACTAGGAATCTGCCTAGAGATTAGAGAAAAGGAATTGTGGTATTGATCATTAAAATGAAAAATAAAATAAAATAAAATAAAATAAAATAAAATAAAATAAAATAAAATAAAATAAAATAAAATAAAATAAAATAAAATAAAAATTTGGAGTTCTCAGGAATATCTATTGCCAGTAAAATAACAGAATTTAAAACATGAGAAAAAAATCACTAACCACCTAGAGATCAGAAAACAAGCATCAGCAGTAGGGATTTCTAAAGAACAAATTGTGCTGGAGAAACCTGATTGCTTTTAAAAATAGAATTACAAAATTAGTGGATGAAGGGAATACGATGGATTTGATACATTAGGATTTTAGTAAAGATTTGATAAATCCCACTCAAAATTAATGCAAATGGGTTTGGCTACACCACTAGATGGAATGAAAAATTGGCTGGAGACCCACAAATAAAGGATAATGATGCATAAAAAGGTATTGTGTTGGAGGTAGAAGTCTCCCAGAGATCAGCAGTCAGTTCTGTCCTATTTAACACCTCTTAACATGACACCTTCTGCCTGGAAATCAGGAAATTTTGTTAAAAGAGTGAAATATGGAAGGACATGTGGGATAGACCAGCTGAAAATAAAATGGGATCCCAGCAAAAATACAAGTACAGTACAGTCAGGAGGATGTCCCTAGAAAACACCAGATGAGAATCACTGCAGCAGGAACCAATGAGATGCGAATCTGCAGTGTAGGACAGCAGAAAAACAGCAGGGGTGTTTGAGCAATAGAGCTGCAATTCACCCCAATATGGAAAGACAGAAGGCTTTTTGCAGTATCTGTCTCCCACATATGCTTCCAGTAAGGTCCAAGCAGGTTTTGATGGTGTAGCAGGTAGGGGAGCTCCTGGAGTCTGTCCTGTCGCATGCTGCTATTGAGAGATTCTTCTCCCCGGAAACAACCAGTGCAGACACTCACAGCGAAGTTAGCCTGATTTGGGAGGAGGCCTTTAAATAGATCCTCATTCATTTTTTAAAAAACATAAAACCAGGAAAGGAAATGGCAGTAAAGCAAATTAAATGCATTAATAGCAGACATAAATCCCCATTTTCCTAATGTTTTCCCATTCTCTATCACTCACTCTGTCCATTTGCAATTTCAGCTATTAACCATCTAATCTTAGCCTTCATCCACAGGTGTATGTGTCCCAGTGACTTTTGAACCTTTAGGCCAATTTCAGATAACTTTCCAGAGTGAAGGTAATACATTTCTGTACATTTTGTTACGTTAATGGACTGACCAAGAAAGAAATCCAATGACTGCCCTTAATGAAGTGTGAGCATATCCTCTGGGAGGCATCAGAGAATCCACACATGATGCAGTCTTGTGAGACACATCCACAGGGAACACCATGCTTCCCTTTCTAGTTCCCCTGCTCATGAAACTTCTGCTTTTCTCTGACCTCCTTCTTGTGGAAACCCACTATCTATTCCTATTTGCTCCCCTTGTGGTTTTATTTTTTTGTAATTTTTCTTAAATTGCATTTGTAACCATCTGCTTCCTTTGCTCCTTTGCATTTGCTCCAACTTTCTGCCCATGCCTTGCTGTCTTCCAAACTGTGCTTTGTCATCTCTCTTGGTCTCCTGTCCTCTAAGAACCCTATTTTTAAATTCTTCTCACCTCTGTTTTTCTTTCAGTCTTCCATATCACTCCATTTTCACAGTCGTCTCCCACAAAAAAAACCCTGCTAATAATATTTTAACACTTGCTAGTGAAACTCCTGTAAACCTTACGCAGAGGCATTACACAAATGGGGTACACTAATATTTACTGTGGCAAGTTCCTCCGTTTTCAAACTATTGCAGCGAACGAAAGAAATTATCTCTCTTTGGCTAGAGAAAATAGTTTTAAGCTCCCTAGAGAGCTGCAGTGATCATTTTAATAATGTTCTCTGTTAAGGCAGGATCAGACCCACAGAGCATCAGGGCAAGAGCAAGGTTTTCAACATGGCAGAGTTAGGAAAATTACATTTTTCCTGCCCTGGTCTGTTGACAAACATTTGGACTGGAGCAACTGTACAATTACATGAAATCTGAAAAGCAGCACTTAAATCCTCTCTGCATGAGTGCACACGGTCAGAATAGTGTTATACATCAGTGAAGACGTTATAATTATTATTAGGATCTCTGTAATGCTCCTCGCTCTCTCCTAAATGCATGCGTACACTGCACACACTGTAGCAGTTAAAAGCACTGTGAGAAACCCTCATTGTTAGTGTTCTGTTTTAAATTCTCAATATTTAACACTGCATAAAGTGACTTAAAAAATTAAATTCATAGAATAGTTTTTTACAGGTCTTTAAAAAAAAAGATTAAAATGTCTGGTATTGCACTATAATTTATTATTTAAATTTCTAATGCCTGCCAGTTGCTTAGGCATTTGCATTTTTATTTATTTATTTACTTTTAAAACCACATCTACTTAATGAAACAACAAGGCAGATGGCAAGCACTGGAAGGGCCACTTGACTGTGGCTAAGAATTTATAGGGTTTGTACCTCTAACAAGTCCCTTTACATCTTGATGTCTCCTTTTCTCCTCCCACTCCCTTACCGTTTCATCTGCTTATAACCTCTTGAGCACAGAGACCTTCACCTAATTATGTGTTGATACTTGCTGAGGTCACCATGACTTAAATGACCATTGTGGTGCATTTGATAACTCAAAGTGCTAAAGAGATGTCCTCCAAACACCACTCCAGCCCACAGACCAGGTACTGTACAATTAGGAAGCATTATGTGAATGCCAGGAGGTCTCAGGAAAGGCCAAAAGGAGCTGTTGAACCCTTTCCCTCCATCTGCGTATTTTTCACCCCTCCTCACAAGGTTCTTGAGTGCTGCTAACCTGTATGAAGAATATGCTTCATTCAGAACGTCCTCCTCACAAGGACATAAAACCAACTCAGTTGATCCTTATCTATATTTGGAAGTCAGAAATTTGGCATGATATTATCAATACAGCAAGATGACAGGCCAGTCAAATAGAGGTGTAACAGGCAAAGACTCCAATACTTCCTCAGGCAAAGAAATGGAGATAAATTGGCAAAACCAGTGATATGTCTTCTTGGAGACTTTTCTCCTGGCATCTGCCAGTGACGTCCAGTCACCAACCCTTATTCAGGGAGGTCACTCGACTCCTGAACTTCCAGAGCACAAAAACTGAAATGAGTGTGATGGTCTCTAGTTTTCTGTCACTGATTTGGCATTCCTCCTTAGACCAAAACAGAAGCATCTGGAAGGCAAGGTAAGTGGCCATGTGGTGTAACAGGGAGTAATTGTTCCTTTTCAGAAACTAGGGTTACGGATCTGTTCTGCTGGGACGCTTGAAAGCAGGGAGACATGGGTTTCGCTGGGCCTCAGGTCAGGTGGAGTTCAGAGATGTTTCTCTCTACCTCTCTATTTGTGAGGCAGCATAAAAGCTGCCAGCTCACTGGGGTAAGGCAGGAGCAATAAACAGTTTCTCCTTTCCTCTCTGGGTTTTAGTAAGAGGATTACATATCTCCTCCTTCTAGAATAAACCTCTTTGCAGGGAAGATACTTCTCAAGCCCTCTTTGAAGATCAGTCTCCGCGTCAAGACTCCTAAGATTCAAGCCATCACAGCAGCCAGTAGGAAATGAACCCCAGTTAAAAGGGAAAGGCTTTTACAGCTCTGCAGGATTGCAGAGTAAGGACAGTGTATATACTGCCACAGCGAAAGGATCCTTGCTGGGTTCACAGCTACAGGAAACAGAAAAATAAGGATGCACAAGCACAGAGCAAAGTTCAAGCTCCATCCACGATGACTGCAGACTGCTGCTGGAGCCTTGGGAGGCCACAGCTAACGCTCTTGCTGGAACTGCTTCACCACCGGGGACAAATAACCCAAGAAACAAAAGAGGGAACCTCTTGTAACTTTAACCCTTGACCAAATATGACTGTGCATGCAATGACTAGACCGTTAAAAGAGAGAAAGCAAATTAAAAGCTTTAAGGCATAGTTTTATGTTTTGCTGTGTTTAATGTATAGACATTAATTAAGGACCTTTAGAATGACCACAACATCCCAATCAGACTTAATAACTAATATATTGCATAACTTTGGAAACATCAACTAGCAATAATTGCTCTGTATGTTTACAAAACACCTATGCATTAAAATGAAAGTCTGCGTGACAAGTTAATAAAACTACTCACTTCCACTGAGCCTCCTCAGCACACACGTTCTTGCCTTCTGCTGAGTCCATCTCAGGCGCTGTGACTCTACAGACCTGCTCTGGCTCCTGTTTTGTCTTCTGACTCTCTCTGCTCTTCCTGTAGTAGGTCACTTTCTGCCATCACACTCTCTACTCTCCCTGTGGTAGTTTTAGGCTAGTGGCATGCAAATGCATTTTTTTTTAGCATATCCTATGGCTCCTTTGGTCATCCTCTTCACCTACCTTAATCTATGTGAATCATTTCAATGTTGCCTAACTGCCTTTTGGAGCAAAAGAAGCATCCTGATACACACATACATCGTGCCACCTCAGACCACAGGCATCCCATCATCAGCATGGAGAGGGATAGTCTGATTCACCTCCATGTCACCTCTCATCTTTCCAGCTTTCCCCTTCCTGGCCACACTGGGACCTCTGATGATCACCACAACTCACAGTAGATACAGTTCTTAATGGCACCTGGAGGCCTTGGCAGTTCCTCAAGCCTCTCTGCTACCCACTTTCCAGCGGCAGCAGCTGACACATTGCCCTGTATATGAAGGGTAACTTGGGGCAAAGGGACTGCTGGAGCTCGACCTGCTGCTACTGTAGCACTGTGCCCTTTCCCTCTCTCTCTGCTGATCATTTTAATGGTTCTTCTGTACTTTTGGATGGCATGGATGCGTCACAGGTAACCCCCTTTCCACTTGTACACACGTTTGTTTGCCTGCTTGCCCAGTGAGATGGCTGGGTTTTGGAAGCACCAGGTGCAGCTGCTGGGACCGCTGGTTGGAGAAACATTTGCCTCCTGAGCCCGTTAATTAGCACAGTAACGGTAACTGTGCTCCATTAGCCAACCCATGTGGTCAAGTCCCCTCCCCATCCACCAACCTTGCCCTTAATGAGAGCTGGAAGGGGGACACTCACAAAACACTGCCTCAGAATAATATTCGGCTTTGTCCACGCCGGTAACGAGAGCTGACAGGATCACTACGTCCATTTCTCTTCTAATTAGCACACTTCCAGCTCGGCCTGAGCCAGCAGCCAGAGAAAAGCGATCGGACAACCGTACCGAATCACAAACACAAAGAGGCCCATTCCCCATAATTAGGTGAGACAATCCCTCAGTCTTTTCTCGGCTGGAGCTTGCCGGTAAGACTCTCGCTGTTTTGGTAAGTCCCAGCAACACAAGTTACACGTCTCCCCAGGACACTAATAAGCCCCTAATTGTCTTCCGCTTCACACGGCTCGTACCATAGGTCTGACTTGGGGGAATTCTTCTAACGAGCGGCAGCCAGCGCTCCCTGTGCCACAGACGGACAGGGAGCCGCCTCTTGGGCACTGGGAGGAGAAGGGGGACGGGGAGAAACAGCCAGAAAAGCAGTCCAGGCGCTGGGGCCCAGCTATGTGGCACGGGGCCGGTGGCTGGGCAGCAGCCACACGGTGCTGGGGACATGGAACTTCCCCATCCTTACTCCATCTCTACTGTCCCGCTGCGTGGTGGAAACCCAAGTTCAGCTCTTTGGCCTGCCTTCTCCTCTGTCGTCTCCAGTGGTGGTACACAGGTCCTCATGCTTCCATGCAGAAACGCACCATCAAAACCAAAAATCTGACTGCACAGATTTGCCTTAGGTCTCTGCTAAGGCTTCCTGGGGACTCCCCTTAGGGAAATTCAGCACCTGGCATACACTTTTCTACAGTGAGGGAATGCCTCAGAGTTCAGGCTGGGAAGAAGCACGTGTAAACAAGACCCTGTCAGTTCTCGTGGAAGGGAACACGTGATGGGTCTCACAGGGCAGGTTTTGAAAGATGCCCACAAAAGGATTGAAAACATGAGTTGTGAGGGAGGTAGGAGACCCCCGCTCAAGCTCCCTTATGAAAACAAGGCAAAGGAAGGCATACTCCATCTGACTTTCAATCTGACACTTCCTTGAGAAACCACATCATCAACCAAATACTTTTCAGCAAAACATTTGCCCTAATTTTTGATTACAAGTTCATATTGAGCAAAATATCACAGCTAATCCTGTTAAGGATAGCCGTGGCCTGCAGATCCATTTGCCTCCTGTGCATCTGATTACAAACTGATCCCTCCTGCAAATCAGGGCTCACCCTGATTCCTCTCACAACAAGCTCCTATGGAAGTGATTTGTCTGCTGTTTTTACACATGCTATTTGGCTTCAGCATGCTAAACATAGGGAGAAACCTAAGACAGGGTGACAAGCTGATCCCTGCAGAGTACAATAGGAAGATATATGCCAGTGCCTTCCCTGAAAGGCAATTTGGGAGTATATTAATATATATAAAATAAATTAAAACTAGCCATAACTAATAAGTTACTTTAATATAGACAGAGGAAAACAAACTGAAGGCCACAGAACCAGGCAGCCTGAGCATCTGTGTCCACTTGGATTGCTCTGTTGGTCTCTTGTCCCTCATTCTCACGTGGCTGATGAGCTCTCTTCCTGCCTTTTCACACGCAGCTTGCTGCATTTTGGGCTATTGTAGTAAGTAGAAGATGGCAAATGGTAAATTTCTGAAACGTTAGGATTAGCTTTAGAATGCTGTGATTATGAAGAAAGTGGTTAGATGTGTGTGATATTTTTGGAAAGGAAATCCTCCCTGGCATCTAAGTGCCTGCAAGCACAAAATTTAATTACCCTATATTATTACGCCTACTCATCAGCTATGGACCACAGAGCCAGCCTTTCAAGTGATACAGAACCAAGTCAAGTACTTTGTCCTCCCAGAGATCTGGTCAATAAATAAGGTGCAAGGTCATTCTTATTACCCATTTTTTCTACTAGCAATTAAGTAAGGGCTTTCAAGCTCAGCCCTCTTCCTCTTTTCTGTTCCTTACTGAGGTGTCTATAACAGAGACAGGCAGGGAGCGTTCTGGCTTCACTGGTCACTGATCTGTATTATAGGAATCAGCAGGCAGGCCAGAGGTCAACCACACAAACCCAACAAGAAAACGCCTATTCTGTACACCCATCAGCTGCCTGGAGTCAGTCATCCTCCTCAAAGGGATACCACAGAAAAGGTCAAGTCTAAAAATCGGCAGTTTCAGTGGATGTGAAGCGATCCTGCCACGCTGAAAATCTAGCACAACCTTAATAAAACTGGTATTGTTGCACATTCTCTATGAGGAATGTGGATTACATTCTATTAGAAACTGGATCAGTCCATACCCCTCTGGCCACTTAACCTTTCAATTGTCTTTATGCAGATTTTATGACTGGTCACAATGATTTACGTCAGGATTTTGCATTTCACATCCTCCTGAAAGAAACTCAAAGCACTGATGTAAGGATTGACTTGCAGGGATAACAAGTCTCTAGAATAACTTTGATTCTGAGAATACCAGCATCATATAAAAGCATAAGGGTTCAGTCTTCTTCAGTTCCTTTTCCTTGATTTTCTTTTTCTCTCTTTTTTTTTCTCATCTTGCCTTCTAAAAATATTGAGGTCCATCTCTTATCAGGGCAATGCATATTTGGCATCACACATACAATATCTTTTGGACATACCTGGCACTCTGGCTGATGTATATATTGGGACGTGCACATAGAAAACATGGGTTTTGGTATCTGTGCGGTGGGAAGTTTTTGCTATAGTCATTACAGAGATGTTTTTACAACATTTGCATTTGTTCTTCTCATCATTTTCATTCAGCTCAGAGTTTGTTGGTCCATGGGAAGTTACTGTCCAACTATAACTCTGCTGAGCTGAAGATACAGAGATGACCTTCTACAAAATTGTCTTTCAATGAATTATCATCTTCTACTAAAGTGTCATTATTCAGTGACTTCTTAAAAAGTGTCAGTGGCATAGGAAGATGGGGGTACAACACTAAAGAAGTGAGGATTATTCTCATGCTATATTAAGTTTGCTTGCCATGTTCAGATAGTTCAAAGATGCGACAGATTTCCCCCTTACAAGTATCCCTGTTGCTTGAGGTTCTTCCTTCGGAGGAACTCAGAGTAAAGGTGAGGATGCTTGAAATGCCTCGGTCAAGATCGTATCTCTGGTGTTTAGAATGATACATATACTCTCCTAGAGCCAGCAGTCAATGTGGATTTTCCACAATAATAATTTGCAAGTTGTCTTTTTCTTTTGATTGCATCTACCTGAAGATTTGTATTAGTTTAGAAGTATTATAGAAATGTTTGTGAAATGTTACTGAACTTGTGGGACGCCAGGAGTCCAGGATTTCAGACCACGTGACAAAATGTAATTTACCTTTTTTACACACTGCATAGGCTGGATGATGGAATTGCCAGGTGTCAATTCGTCAGCATGGAGTGGCTGGCATCACTGTCATCATGATTTGGAAAAAGTCTTGTTTGCCCAGCACAAGTTACTGTGGGTGAAGAAGTGGACAAGATTAACTGCATACACAGACTGCAAATCTAACTGATGATCCTTTTCTTAGAGATACTCAAAACGGGATTTAGCCCATCACGATGTGGGAGAAAACAGCAGAGTAACTGTAAAATACAAGCTGTAATTAGGACTTACATGCTTCCACAGTATGCTTGCACTCCGAATAATCTGCAATTTTGATTATGCCAGCAACTGAACACTGTGAACACAAGAAAGGTGAACATAACCAAGGAACCAAAAACATAACGGAACCTGAAAAATCATGAGTAGTGCATAGACAGCAAAGAAGAAAAAATCCAAACATCTGTGTGACAATAAAAGAAATCAAAGATTTGAAATGGAATTAATTATCAGGTAAGCAGGTTTAAAACAAGCAGTTACTTTCCTCCCTTTTTTTTAATTTTTAACTTTTCTTTGTATAACGTAATGATGGAACTCATCGTCCAGGGGCACTTTTGAGGCCCGAAGTACAGACAAATTAGGACTAAGACAAATTTATGAAGGGAAGGTTCTACTGTGGACCAGATTCAACTAAAACAGATTGCTGGATGCTGTGTAAGTTACCCTAAAGCAAAGTCACTGTGTAAGCCCTTTGTTTATATCCTTCCCTATCCTTCTACAACTGTTTATAAGTAAAGAGAAGATTACAGATAAGATGGGCTTGTGATTTGACTTGTAATAGCACCTTACATTTTTATGTAACATAGAATTCAGTAAAACAAACCAGAATAAGGTTCAAACATTACCTCCAAGCTGGATTAATCAGTTTTCACTAATCTGTCGTTTCTAGGTGACTTTTTGAGATAAATATGAAGCAATGTTTAGAACTGTAGGTTACAGGACTGTTACAAAATGGTTAATTTCATAACAGCACATGAGTTAAATGGAGTATCGCATTTTTCAATTGCCAGTGCACATAGACTTTTATTTTGATAATGATTAACATAACAAGAATTTTTTCTCAGTTGGATTAGACAGCAAATCATTTGACAGTCCAAGACTGAAGTGAATAGCCTTTATAACTGAATATATGTAACACTGGCATTTAAAAGGAACCAAATACATACTGAGTTTACTTCCATGAAACTCAGAGTAGCATTTAACATACCAATACATGAAAATACTTTATAAAGCAATGCACTAGCTTAATTAATATGACCAAATCTTGATTTTTTTTTTTTTACAGTCTTCATTCCCATCATTTATCAAAATCTATTTTTTTTCAAAATACAGAAGGTTACCAGTAACAAGAAGTCACTCAGATTTTCTTGTATAGATATATAACTCCATGGATATCAGGAAGGATACCACTGAACGAAAAAACAGGGTTCAAAAGGGTATGAAAACCCTTAATGCCATTTGGACATTGACAAATATTTATTTACTGATGGGAATGGAACATCCACAGGCCAAACCCTGAGGTGGTGGCACACAGATGAGTGAAGAGCCTGAGGAAGAGTATTGCCTAGATGGCCAAGCAAAAGCTTTTGCATCTCAGAGGGCTATTTTAAAACCCAGACAAACTTCTGAGCTTTGCATTTGTGTATTATGAAACCACAAAGCAATACCAGACAGAAAGAAATTCTCTGGCTAACACACAAAAATACATGTAAATATTGCCAATAAAAAAAAAATAATCACTGACTCATCTGTACACATGACAAGTACAAAACCAAGAAATATCACAATTCTAAAGCATATGTTAATGGCTGCCCTACAGAAGATAAGTACTGCATATGGTAAGATTTTTCTTTCTTTTTATTTTTTAAAAAATATGTATGTTGCTAAAAACTACCTAAAGTTTGAAATTCCTTACAGCACATATCAGAAAATACACATATACTTCCATAACAGGCTTCCATATCTTCTCCTTTCAGATCTCAATGAATGTGTTGGACCAACAAACCTCTATAAAATGCACAAACTCATACTGGTGATACAGATGAAGTATCCCGTTATGTCGTCATAAACATATTATATGTATAGTATACAAATTTAAATATGCATTCAAAATGTATAATTCAATGCTTAAAGTTACATCAACATCAGTTTGAACCATCAGGTTTTTTTCTGCTTCTGAACTACCACTTCCAGCTTCTCATTCATTTGACTTAACTCTCATATTCTCAAGCGAAGGAGTGCCTGTTTAGCTCAGCCACGCATAAACTGTGAAGTACAGGAATAACTCTGTTAACTTTAAAATCAGACTCCTGACATTCCTAAATATTCAGTATCTGTGCAGGGTCTTTCCAGCATGTGTAATCTAACTACTCAAACTTAGTTAACAGGAGCTGTCCAAAACAAGCCCAGTTCTGACTAGCAATAACCAAGACCACAGACAGCAAACCAAAGGGTCATCAGCAATTTGGTAAAAACTCAGAGAAGTCTATTTGATTTAAAAAATCTCCCTCTCTTTACTGCACATGCACCTCTCCCTGCAAACTCAGAAAAATGCAGTGCTCTAAGGACATGTACTATTTCCAAGTAATTTCTCTTCTCATTTGTGACTACTGAGAGATGACAAATTTTGAAAAGCCTGCATGGTAAAAGTAACATTTCTAAATAGAGAAAAACCCCTGCTCTTCACCCAGTGTTTCCACATTTTGTTGTACCCTAAAAATAACATATTTACTAATGCTTAAAATGTTGTTTTCTAGGAAAAGGAAAGAGGACGAAACAAAAGAAATTATTCTCTTAAACAAAAAGTCTGAACATGCTCTTTACCTCTTCTAAGGGGTGAACACATAAAAATGCATGAACAGAAGGAAAAGGCATTAAACTTTAAGATGAATAAAGCCCAAAACAGTGTGCTGAAAGGGATCAGATCACAGAAATTTCTGTCTTAAAAACTCTGGTTTTTTAGGAGAAGAAAATTTTGAGGTGCTGTCCTGTAAGTAACTAAAGATACCACAGAAGTTTATTTTCAGAAATGCTAAGAGTCTGTATAGGCAGACAATGTTTGCAATGTGGCTAAAAATCCTGTTGCCATTTCTCAGAGTGCTAACTGAAAACATTAGCACCTTTCAACTTTATAACTCTTTCCAGTTTCTAGCTCTGTAAGAACCAGAGAATTGCAGTGGACTGACAATACTGCTTGTGTACTGGGCAAAGCTTCTGTGAGGATATTTTCGTTCATGGCACAGTAACACCTCTTACAGTGGTCTGACAGTCTCAATTTCACTAGAGAACCGTTTAGCAGGGAAATGAAGCTCCCGGTGTACCGAAGGTCTGCCTTGGAGCACCAGACATGCTTCTCTGAAGGCAGTGAGTAACTGGAATCTAATGCAGAGACTGCACTCGGCGTCTACACTAAAAGCATATGCTCCTGCTGAACCAGTGTTGGTCAATCCACACCCCAAACTGTGCTCAAATCCTTTAGCACAGAAGTTGCACACAGGAAATCAATGCATCTGAGACAAAAGACACACAAAAGGGTCAATGCCTCATGATGCACACCAGCCATAGTCAGATCTGCTGTGTATTTCAAATAGGGGCTGCCCCTGAGAGCAGCTGAACAAGGACACTAGCTGTTCACTTTGAACAGCTGATTAAAACAGGTAACTGTGTCACAGCACGTCAGGTTGGACATTCTATGGTCAGATGAAGTCCAAATTCCAACACAACCATCTACAGTCCTTGTGACCTGTGTATGCTGTACATTTTCCTCCATAAAGAGATGAGCTGTGGAAGCAAAAATAGATGTTTGCTTCTGAAGGTCTAGAGCAAGAGCTTTTTTCTTCTTAGAAGTTCTGGGCTTCATCTGTATCTGCAGTACATAAAATGACCTTGGCGTATTTTCGTCCAAACGCTAGATGTAGCAGCTACTTTTTGGGTTTCTCTAGGATGTTCAGGAATTTCCCTCGGGTCATTTCTCTAGCTGAAATCACAAGGGAGGAAAAATAAATCAGTATTTTTTTAAAAGCCAAGAAACCTAAAAAATTATATAATTTACATACTTTAACCATAGGATAAGAAATTCGGTTAGATTTGTGCTTGTACCAAAAGTGAGTAAGGCTTGTTTTATTTATCTATTTAAGGGGAAAATAAATAAAAACTACATTCCAACTTGATTTCCTGATATTGTAGAAATGCATAGGCAGGGCATGGAATCTTCTAAACTCACCAATAATTCCCACAGGCTGTCTCATTACATACAATCTATGCTTTCTATTCCTACTGCATTATGCTCTTGTAGCACCTCCTTTTCTCTGTACTATCCATCTCTGAATGGTGAAATCCACATCTCCATCACTCTATCTCCACGCAATTGTTCCTGGATGCTATAATCTGTCAGAGATTATGGAACTCTCTCCATTTCAGGATTATTGGTCCCTGGATGCTGTGATTTTCAACAGAAATTAGACAGCATTTTCTCTCTCTCAGCAGTGTCAGTCCCTGGATGCTGTAATATAATGGGGTTTATATTCCTTCAATGCAGTTCATCTATGGATAGTGTAATAAAGTAAAGTTTATAGAGCTTTGGTCTTCTCTCTCTCTCTGCATTGTCAGTCCTTCGATGTTTAATACAGCAAGGCAAGGTTTATGTCTCTCACTCTTGGTACCATCAATCTCTGGTAGCTGTACTACAGCAGGGTTTACACAGCCACTTTTCTGCATGAGACATTTCTGACTTGAGAACCCACAAGCTCACAAGTTGGCAGAGTAGTCCTAATACTATCCTTGTCTTGCAATAACAATACAGTGCACCGAAGACAACACCATTAGCAACTGAGTCCTGGACAATGACAATCTTCCCACCAGTGCCTCTCCATTTCTTTTCAATAACGGTGTAAGCTTTGCCTGGACTGACAGGCATCAAAACATCGAGGTTTTTATTCACAGGAATGACAAAAGAATGAATGTTCTCCAAACCAAGCTTAAAGACGGTCTGGAAGGAGATGGAAATTCATTTTTTGTTTTATTCATTCAATTCCTGACCACTCTACTGAAAGGAACAGAAATTACAATTAGCGTAAAATCTGGAGGTGGGTTTGTTGCTGATGTTGGGTTTTCTTTTGACATTTTTGATTCTCTTGTCAGAACAGAACTGAAATATAATAAAAATGTCCAGCTTAAAATACTCAATGTGCAGTTTAACATAAAAACATTTTGTCATTCTTTACATAAAAGTTAGAATTTGTGTCTTAGAGCCTTTTCTTGAAATTATTACATTCTAATTTGTCTACCCAAAATTTTATCACAAGATATTGTCATCAAAAAAATCCCTGTAAAACAAATAATGGTATGTATGCATGTAAAAGTATGTAACCAGTCTGTTACATACTGATACTCATAGGCTGCAAAGTCCACTGTCCTGAGTGGAACGTGCTTCAGACTGGCTGCAGATTCTAGCAGGTCACTGCACTATTCACTTGGTTCATGCCTTCAGCTGTGAGTTATATCACCTGGGATCCATTCCCAACACTGCTTCTGATTCACGGAAGTCCTCATTTGTACCTCTGCCCTCCCCACTTGCAAGATAACTTGTATGTTTTAAGTGCTGACACAGGGATAGAAGGTGCTGCAGAAGAGCAGAGTGGATTGTTATTTTGTCAGGAACTAAGCTGTCATGCAAAAAGACCATGACTAAGTAAAACTGCAAGATTTTTAAAATTTCAGCTTGGAATAGATTCTCAGTACCACTTCTCTGACACCTCCCTGCCTTGCACTATCAGCAGTGCATGGTTTTAAAACACTCATAGCAGAGAAAGCACAGAGCTGAACTGTAGTTGATAGAGTGGAAAGTTTTCCAGAGTGCAAGTCCCATATAGGAGATATACGAATGCATGACAATTCTGTTCCCCCAAAGAGGGCTGCACCCTATAAATCAGGCAGAGAGCATAGACTCCTGTGCGCTGAGTGAAATTACTGTGGGTTGGAGGTTGCTCCAGAGCACGTGCCCGCCTGTTCACTTGTCATCGGAGATGTTAACATTTCTGATTAATTCACAGACCTCTCATTTTATTCTTCATTCCTTTATCCTTGCTATCCTGTTCTGCTGCAGCTTAAAGATTCTTACCGACCTGCTACAATAATCACCGCCCGCTTCCCCCCCCCAACCTGGTGAAATTGTTTAGTGATGCCAACCGCGCTTTTAATTTGCAAGACATCAGACACAGAGGTAATTTATACCAACATCTGTTCATTTCTGACTTCTGAAACAAACTCGCACATGCTGCTACAAAATCCCATTAGGAGCAGGAGACAGCCTTCTGCTATTCTGTATTCCTTGTCTCCTCAGACTCAGGCTTGCACTACGGCTTTATTTTTAAAGATATGATGCCAAACTGAAAAGGGACCTTACATCTTTGTATGTGTATGAAAATGGCCAGGAAATAACATCCTCATATGACAAAAATACTACAACCAAAGTAAGGGCAAGTTTGCACAAATATTAGTAATCTTCTTTCCCCTGCTTCAGCTGCTTCCCTTATCTGACCAAGAATCATAGTTCAATGTATTCCTGGTAAAAACAGGCCAAGTTTTTATTACATGGTACTACGTTGAAACATCTTGGCTATTCCTTCCCCTTTGTTTCTCTTTAATCTGCACTGCAGTATGATTTGAGCTTGCATTTTGCCAGTAAAAGCCTATAATATTAAACTGACTTTTCTGCTCAATATTGCTTCTGATAAATGAATTCTTAATAATGGGAATAAAAAACCATAATTTCCAGTGGGGTCTTACGGAGCTTGCTGGAGTGAGGGAAGAGCTTGTGAATGAAGAAACCATCATCCACATTCCAAATATGATTGCAGGCTAAGAGAGATGGCAAAACCAGTTTTAAGCAACTTCCCAAGGGACCAGCAGAAGCCAGTTGAATAGTAGATAGAGGTGCATTTTTTAATTAAAAGGTTGGACAAAACTATAGTGAAAACCTCAGGGATTTTTTCTTTACAATGATTGTTTAAACCACAGACTTCAGGGAAGAGAAGGCTTGAGCACAGGTTTCATCGTACCAGCAAACACACAGTACAGAGGCTGCGCAGCATGAAACAGAAACATGAATCTGCATGACAAGTCATGATTTACAACCTTGCCTACACTGTGTATCTACTACAATAGAAAAACCAACAATAAATAGGATCGCAATAGCTTGGATACAAATTAATCGCACCTACTAAGGGGAAGGAAGACACTGAACTTCACAGAAAAAAACCACTTTATTATCAGCACTGGTTACAATGGAAGTAGTGTTTGAATAGACTTTTTCAGATAAACATATTGAAAAATGGTATCAGGCTATTATAATTAACAGAGAATGCTGTACTGTAGGAATTAAGTTTGCTGCCAGACAAGATCTACCAAGCAGATCTCAAGAACAGGTGTAGGAAAGGCTGGGGCTGAAAGGAGGAGGAGGCATTTCTACTTGATAGGGGAGCAGAATAAGGTTTAATATAATCTCCTCTTTAGAACTTCAATCCCTCAATCCCACATTTAGCCTTGTTGCCTTGGGCTCCTTTTTTACTACAATTGTCCCCAAGCTGCCTCTCTGCAGTAAATTTTGTAGTTGGTGGTTGAAAAGATTCAGTAGTACAGATTGATTTCCTACAAGTGAGGAGATGAGGGATTACCAAAAGCAGTCCTGGTTAACAAGATTGGGTGCAGATCTCCTGCTAGAGCAGCCCACTCTGCCAGTGCTTTGCATCCTTTCACTATGACATATGGGTTTCATTACACAAAGATTTTCCTGATTTTAACTTGGAGGCGATTACATTGGAAACTCAGAGCTATCTTTACATCTGTAGCAATTTAAACGTTAAGTAACTTTTAATCAAATGACAAAGACTCATAATGTTTTTTCCTCAACTGAAAATGAAAACTGCTGTTCCGGATATTCCTTCCAGTGACAATTTAATTAGAAAAAAACACTGCACTGGAGATTGGGGTCCAGCCTGATTGCTCCCCATAAAAAGCCTTCTCACACATATGACAGCACAGGACGTACTGTATCACAAGGTCTGGATAGCCAGGAAATAATGGAAGGATTTACTGCTGTAAAATCGGCAAGGAATACAGTTGATTTACACTTACATAAGCAACTTTCATCCAGGAGAATCCCTAAGCAACACACATATGTACAGACTTTTTAAACATAATATACACTTAAATGCAGAAGCACAACACTTTTGGTGATAAATACAAACTGTATTTATCACACATTCATCATGAACATTATACCTTCACTGCTTACTACTTCTGGGCTTATCTAAAAATCTCAAAGCCTGCAAAGCATCTTCAAATTACAGATACTTTAAAATGAAGTCACTTGCTAAAGAAGCACTTCTCTGCCTCTCTCCCAGATGTACAACTTATGGGACAAATTTGACTGTGATCCTCCTCTAACCTAAAAATACAGCCTTGTTGAAATCTAAAAGTCTTGCTACTAAAAAATCCCAGAAATATAACTAGTGTTTTTAGTTCTAAAATGTCTTGTAATATCACATTTTGAATGATACATTCTCGACTACAAAAAGGTTACTTTAAGCACTGTCATACTTTGTTAGCTTATCGGTTATTCCTCCCATTCAGTTGTATTTATGGTAACTAGAGAACTTGTTTTTCAACATTGGAAGGATTTCCTTTACAGTACGAATCATGAACTCTCAAACTACTGCTGTGTCTTAGGCCTACACAGGAAACAAAACTAAAAGAATTTATTTCTGAAGAACTATCCACAGAAATTACCATTTCAGGACAAAGAACATGAATTGCAGAGAGACAGCAGAACACTCCTCTGGTTTTTAACCTTCTGTAACAAGAATCTGTTGCATCAGAAATGATTTCTTATGTGCTGAGATACAGTGTTAGGATAAGAAGACACAACCATTCTTTTTCTTAGTTGGCAGGGCATTAAAAAGTCCTAGAGGAATCTGCCTGTGAGTGACTGTGGGAGTTTAGCTTGACTGAACTTGTCAAGCCAATCGCAAAGTCGTATCTTTTAGTTGGGCTCAACTAACATTGCATTTAGAAGGAAAATAAAAGAATAAGTCAGGGGGAAGGGTTGAAGGCAAAAAGGTAATTTAAAATCAGTAAAATTATTTAAGATTGACATTATTACTGAACAGCCCTCAAAGAAAAAAGAGGCTGAACTTCTGTGAGAGAGGGAGATCTGTATGGACCACTTTTTGTCTCAAACCAGACCCCCAAAATGCTATTACCACCTGGATGCTTGCTGGCACCAGCTCAATCCTCTTTCTTCATAGAAAGAGCTCCAATTACTCTGCTAACTGTGTACTTACTAATGTAAACATAAAATGAGCTGCTACTTGAAGACTGTAGGCCTTTGACAAATACTTAGCAGTGAATGCTACCCCAAGCCCAATTTCATAAGAGCTGGACTGCCATCTCAAGAGAGCAGTGGTTAGCAAAGCAATGTCAGTTGCCTTCACTGAAGGCAGAACTGACCCATACAGATACTCCGAGCCGTGCTTCAGGAACTGTTACACTGGCACTGAAGACCACAGCAATCACTGGAACTCCTGAAACACATTCTTCAGGTAAGACAACAGAATCAGTATAAACCTCCAGGTTGAATAAGCTTGCATTACCATGGCATCTTTCAGTAATCAATATCAAAGCACTTGCAAAGTTTATCAAGATTCACAATATTCTTGAGACATAAAATTGTTGAATTCCCACCTTACAGATGGGGTCACAGCGTCAGTAAGGAGAGACGTCCAGATTTTTGTGGTTTAACCCGAGCCAGCAGCCAAATCCCACACAGCTGCTTGCTCGCTCCCCCATCAGCAGAATTGGGGAGAGAATCAGAATGGTAAAAGCTGGAAAACTCATGGGTTGAGACAAAGGCAGTATAACAGGGAAAGGAAAAGCTGCACACACAAGCAAGGCAAAACAAGGAACTGATTCACTGCTTCACATGGGCAGGCAGGTGTTCAGCCATCTCCAAGAGAGCAGGGCCCCATCATGCGTAATGGTTATTTGGGAAGAAAAACACCATCACTCCAAACATCCCCCTCTTCCTCTTTCTTCCTCCCACTTTATATACTGAGTGTGATGTCATATGGTGTGCAACATCCCTTTGGTCAGTTTGGGTCATCTGTCCCAGCTGTATCTTCTCCCAGCTTCCCATGCACCCTCAACTTCCTTGCCAGTGTGGCAGTACAGAACGCAGAAAAGGTCTTGGCTCTGTGAAAGCACTGCTCAGCAAAAATATTTCTGTATTATCAGCCCTGTGTTCAGCACAAATCCAAAACAAATCCCCATACGAACCACTGTGAAAAAAAATTAACTCTACCCCAGCCAAAGCCAGCACAAAATGTATACTAAAAGGAGTCAGCAACTGTGCTAGAATTCAGGCTTTGAAAGATGAGTTCTGTAAAGTCTTGCTGCAGCATTTTTAAATATTAACATCCCCTTGGTACAAAGCATCACCATCCTTCCCTTGGTGAGGGAAACAGCAGCATGTGCCCTTGTTTCAGCTGTACTCCAGAATCTGGCATGACTTGCTTTGAAATGCCAAAGAAGGTAAAAGCTTGCACAAAGCCAGGCTGTGAATTGGAGCAGGTGAGACATGGATCGCTCCTCCCAGTCTGCTATGAAAACAGTCCTCTCCGACAGAGAAATGGTGAATAACTGAGACTGATAAAGTTTTAAACCTCTCAAACAGATTAGTGAGTGCTGGCTAGAGCCTTGAGAATTGGAATAGAATACTTAATGTTTTCCTGAATTACGAAATCCTCACGTGACCTCTTTCCACCTTGTTTTTCTCCATCCACAGTAGTGTTTTATCCTGTACCTGATAAGAGATCTCTGAGATCGTTCAGGATTATCCAGCATAGTGATAACAGATCTGCTGCAGATTAATATAGCCTCAAAAATGTTATTGTTGCTATCAAGAAATACGAAAATTATATCCGCTCTAAAAAAAAATTAGATTCCTTCTCTGCAGAATAATTTACCTTGTTCTCCTAACCAGATTTCCCTACCTTGCAAGGCAGTACCATTCTTTTTGCATTCACTTGACAACAGTGATGTTCACAGAGCTTCAAATGTAGAAACTACAAACAGTATTCATTCACATACAGATGGGCAAAATCAGTCAATGAAAACACTCAAAGCAAGGGGCAAAGACAACCCTGCTGATGCCCAGGGAGCTACTAAACTTATGTTCCAGGCAATGGATATTAGGATGTGCAGGTATTTTGTTCCAAGTGACCCTCCATTATTACAGGAAGCTCCCAATTCTAGGAGCTGCTTGCAGCCAACATCCTGTGGGGCCAAAGACCTGATCCCTTTGACCCCCAAAGCAGGGAAAGAGTTACATCTTCTCTCCACAAAGCCAATAAAAACCTCTCTTGATTATAATTTAGATAAGAGCCACTGGATTGAATAATAATGTCTGAAACTCCCCTGGCTGTTTCACCTTGAGACGTCCATCACTGGGTTAAACATGATGCTAATTGCATTTGGATTGATTAATTTCTCTCACTCCTGTCTATTCGAATAATGCTTAACAAAATAATCACAGCACCCAGAGCCAAATCTTCTCCGTCAAAGGAATGAAGCCATCAGAACCAGCAGAGATGAAAGAAATGAAGATGACCCGTAATTACTGCTACGGTGATATCATTACCATATTATAGAAAATGAGTGTATGTGGGGGGAGCGGGGGCTGCGATTATTATTTATTTTTTAATGGAACCTCACATCCCAAGAATACAGATTGACACAGTGGAGCATACAGAAATACAGAACTACAAAATTCTTGGGTATTAAATTGCAAAATACAGTGAACATTGGGACTCTAGGTACATCAAGTGTCCTGTACTGTGAGCTGCTGTTTATTCACTTCACTATTTTTTCATTGCAATCATACTTCGTGTATGACTAGCATAGAGATTTAAGATGCCTCCCTTCCCCAAAAGATCCTCAAGTGCCTGTAGCAGAACTCACCCATAACCTTGATGCTAAAGTCATTCTCTTTTAATATCATTACAAGTCATCTTACTGTCAATGCTGGCATTCAGATTTTTAAACCTGAAGACCTAATTTGATGCTCAAATAAATGCTGTCATGAAAGAAATTTTTATTCGTAAATGCTGATTCCTATCTGAAGGCAGTTATAACTTACACCCCCAGCTAAAGCAGATCACTTCCAGCCATTCAATATTCTGGCTCTGTAAAGATATCAAATGTATCAAGTTTGGTAGAATTTAAAGCAGGGTTTGAAAAAAAAAAAAACAAACACAAAAAAACCCAAAACAACCAAACCCACAATCCTAGCATGCAAACTGAAGGCCTTCTGCTCCCTTTATTCTCCAAAATACACTCCCAAAGCCCCTCTCATTTGAGAAACAAATAGCTTGGCAATTGTATAAGATCTACAGACACCTGTGCACTGCAATTCTAATTGTGGTTTATACAGTTCACTTCTCTCAGTGCTCCTTATGTCTGCCCCCTAGTCTCAGACCAAAGACAAAAAAACTACACAAAACTAGCAGCTTAAAATATTTATTCTGGAATAAAGCCAGAGTCAAATACACAAGAAAATTCCACACGCCAAAGATGTCAAGACCTAAGACCAGGCACTGACTCATGAAGCTAATTAAACACTGAAAAATTATGTTCAAGTATTTTGTAAGGCTGAAATAAAAAAAATAGAGTTATACTTCTGATATCAAAAGCAGTAAGAAAGGCAATTTTATATCAAAGTTGAGGACATTTTCAAATATACGTGAAAGATACTTTACTGGTATAAGTTATCACTGGAACAGCTACAGCTTAGGAGAGTTCTGACCACCAAATCCCACATATGTCAGAGGGAAACAGCAGGATAGAAATGGGGCATATTTTGACAAGAAGCACTTTAAAGGGCCTTTTTCTACCTGCTTGGACCAAAAGGAAAATAATCTCTTCCTGGCTTCCAATATCTGCAGTGGATCAAGAGTTCTTGAAAATTTAGGTTTTCTCACAATAGTATCTAAAAGAAGAATCTCCTTTATTGAGCAACGTGGAGAAATGAGATCAAAACTGCTTGCTCAGGAACTCTCAGGCATAAAACACAGGAAGAGGCTCATCAGAGAGGTCTGTGTTATATATACATACACAGCCAGGTATGAAAGGTTTCTGGAGGTGAACGGACCCTTCCCAGAAGGCACACGGGCAGAAGTGCTGCCCATGCTCCCACCACACAGTGCACCAGGATGCAGTGCCCCTGCCTGTGCTGGGGAGCAGGTATTTAGTGGCTGGGAACAAAGCAGGAGAACTGTGAAACAATTTTTTTCAAGTTTTATCAGTGGCCAGGGCATGGAGACCATGGCCAAATCTGAACCCAGGAGCCAATAGAAACAAAGGGATTAAGAGTTATTAGGAGTGGAGAGAATTACATATTTACTGTACAGTTACTGAAAAATAATCGTGTAATGATTATGTAAGTCCCTATATTCCTTTTGGCTAATAACACTGGGATACAAGCTGTATGGTTATGCAAGCCAGGGCACACAAATCCAATCAGAAGACATCAAGGCATGTTTATGGGGAGGTTTGCAGCTCTGGATCAAGAACAGTACAGTTGCCTTGACGTTCAAAATGCAGAACAAGCCCCTGTCAGTAAGTTAGCTAACGGCCTGAGCTGTGAAAGAGAACTGCATTTTTAAATTTAACATCTGCCAACAAAGTTCATGTGAAGAGACACCTAGGTGAAAGAAGGTCATATTATGGTGGTCTGTATTCATTTGTTCAGAATTATGTCTTTATTTTAAAAAGCAGACTAAATCTTTAAAATATTTTCTAATCCCAAGATTCCTTACTGAAACATTTTTCCATTTAAATGACAGCAGCCCTTAACAAAACAGTGAATTATCAATATTGTAGGTCTCAATGAAAAGAAGATTCAGGGTTGTTTCTATAAAAAGAAGATTCATGGTTCTTGACTGAAAAATATTATTTGACTTACACATGATTTAAACCAAGATTCCTTTTGCCATTAGTATGATATAACACATTAAATTACATAGAGGACTTCTATGATTTCCAAAAATCCAAGTAAAAAGTTTGTATAGCCAAATACAAGAAAATTATTGAAATCTCAGTGTTCCAAGGTCAAAGTCTCAACCTCAGTTAGAAACGAATTACAGAAATGCGTTTGTGGGCTGAAGAAGAAAACCTTCACAACTGCCCTCATCATTTTATTCTTTCCTCCACATGAATCAAAGGTGCTTTACTTTACTTAACTACCCTGATTCCTGCCCTCATCCTTCCCAGTCTATTCACTGCTTGCTTTACTCCAGCATTTTAAGTTATACTGCTGATTAGTTTCATGCACTCTGCCCACCTCCTCTTTCTGAGCAATACTCAGAACTGAGGAGTATTTGAGAGACCAAAAGAGGGTTAAGGGAATTCAGAACCATCTTTACCAACTCCAAATTGTTCACAAGACATCTGAGGAAATGCACCGATATAGAAATGTTACAGTTTTTACAGTATCCAAATGCTACTAGAGTCAAGTTCGAATGAATAGAGAAAAATTGTTGTTACTTGGAGGAACTATGATTTCTATAACTAACTAGTGTTAATGTGATCTACCTGATAACAAAATTGTAATACCACTCAGGTCCGTTTGGAATGGGTATTAAAATGTAAACAATGTATGTTCTGCTAGTTACTACAATTTAGGTGTTAATGAGCTTAAAGGAGACTACGTAAGCCTCAGCTGTAAAAGCAGATGTAAAAAAATACACCCTCCCACACCCACAGGGAAATGTGGGAACATTTTTCATAAACACCCTCACACTTCTAGTATCAATGGGTTTTGAAGGAAAGCTTAAGAATACAAGAAACATGGAGGTATTGGAGTCTGCAGATATCTCCTGACAGTAGAGGCCGTAAGAAACTCCAGGTTTTTGAAACCCAGAAATAAAGCCAAAACAAACAAAACAACATTATTTTTTGCTCCAGATGGTCTACTGAGAGTAGTCCAGTACTGGACAAGATCTGGTACTCTTGATTCCAAAAATTTCTTAATGTTTATTCACAGTTCATGCACACCAGTCTGAGTCCATGTCTACCATTACTTCTCTTGAGAAAGCTGAATTCAGTGACACTGCTATCTTCTAATGAGCAGAGGAGTGTTCTTCATCCATTACTAGAAACAAGGAACAGAGGCACTGCAGCAAAGTAGATGGCAAACCATCCACAAGACAGTTCAGAAAGTAAAGCAGAAGGTGGTGATGGCCATGAGGAGTCTCCATAGATTTGGTGACTGGAGAGACTGCTCTGAGGGTTGAGGGGCGCTGAAAAAAAACTTTAAAAAACCTTGGAAATCAGAACTCTGAAGACTCCATGATCCAGTAACAATGGGATGATCAGATGAATTTAGAGGTAGAAAGGCGCAGCAGAGTAGAAGTATAAGTAAGTGGAGGATATAAGAAAAAAGTGATTAGTGAAGAAAATTTAATCTAGCAAACAAGAACAGATCAAATGACAAGGTATACAGTACAGTGTCATATGAGGAAAATTGTACAGAAACAGAAAATCATACAGATTTGATAGAACCTTGGCAGGTCTCCAGTTAACCTTCTGTTCAAAACAGACAGGTTGCTCAAGGCTTTATCTAGTCAAGTCATAAAACCATCCATGGATAGAGACTGTACAACCCATCTTAGCAATCCTTCCAATACTTGACTGCTCCACACTGAAAAAGTTTTCTCTTGAATCAAGTCAGAAACCTTCTTGCCTTAATTTGTGATTGTTGTGTCTTGTCCTCCCACCATGCAGCACCGTGCACAGCCTGATTTCATCTTCTCAAACAACCTCCTTGCAGGTCCTAGCAGGCACCTATCAGGTCCCTTTGGGGTCACCTCTTCTCCATGCTGAATGGGCTCCATTCCCTTGGCTTCTGTTCACTAGACAAGTGCCCCAGCTCCTGATCATCTTGATGGCCCTTCACTGAATGCACTCCAATTTACCAATGTCATCTCTCCTGCTGGGCACAGAGGACATCACTGGATGGGGCGCTGCAGATGCAGTCTAATGACTGCTGAGCAGAGGTGGACCATCACTGCCTTTGATCTACTGGCCATGTTCCAATCAGTGGATGTATATGCAATCCCACGTTCCTTTCCCATATATTATTTGCTGTATTCCTTTCCAACACTGTTTCCTAGCCTTTAACCTTCTACCTACCCACTGCTTTGCTTATTGTTCCTACCCAAGCACCATAGTCAAGAGTGAGGGCATTTTACACCCTGAGACAGGGGAGGAGCCATTTGCTCCTTTAAGGTTTAGATGCATATGTTAGTAAACACAAATTTTAAGCCTTTTTTTTAAAAATTAATATGCTCTCCATTTCAAGTAAGCCAGGTACTAGACATGAAAATCTAGAGGCAACCCCGAGAACTATCTGCTGAAAACCAAATGAGAGCTTAGCCTGCTACCCAGAAACATCCATCACCCATCCCTTTTCTGCTGGGATTTGTGTTGAATGACGTCCTCTGCAGGTTAACAATTAGTTTTTAGCATAAGAGTCCTGTGTCATCATCGTCATCTCCCCAGGAGACAGAAACAGGCTGAGTGATTTTTAGATTATATGCTCTGATAAGACACAGGCTCCTGACTCTGTGCTTGTGCCATGTAGGCCACCTGCTCTATGGAGCTGCCACTGGGGACACAGTCAAAAAGGTTTAATAATGATGTTCTCTCTAGAGATGTAACTCAGAGCATGCTCAGAATTTATGTTCTATATCACTGACTAAAATCTTGTCCATAAAATCCTACAAATAAATAGGATCTAAGACTAGTTGCTAAAAAAGACTATAGAAATGTTAATTCCTGTTAAACAAGAATCTATCCAGTCTGTAGTCATAAAAACTGTAAATGAGCACAGGAGTTGATAGAGCAGGGCAGATCCATAATCTGCCCAATCAGATATCCTGTTTGACTTCACCCAAGATCAGAAGTGTCACAGGAAAAGATAAAGCAAGGAACCACATTATTAGGACATATGGAACGATTATTTCTGAAAGATTCCTCCTCTTCTTAAGTGCTTGTTTTATATCCTGAAGCAGCTGTTATTTCCTACTTCATTTTAGATTTTATTCTGCTCTAACTAGAAATGTTCTCATCATCCATTTAATTGCCTGATTTCCTTTCAATAGCTGCTAAGTACTTGGTCTACAAAAAAAAAAAAAATAAAATAATCCCAGTGTGGCAGAAAGTTCCACATCAAATTATTCATTATGTAAAAAGCATTCCTTTTTGCTACTTTTAATCTAACTAGCTTCTATTACTTGTTTCCTGAATTTCCCCCCCTCATTCTTTTCAGGGTTGGGAGTCAATGGGAATTTGCAATTTATCTTCTCAGTTGTAGAGATGTAAAATAACAACTCTACTACCTTTCAAAAATCAAAGAGATCCTTCTTTTCCCCCCACATTTTCATGAAGAAAACTCTTGATTCATAAGCAGCTCTCTAGAAGTCAATGGTCTATTTTACACTATCTCAAAATTATTCCTACCAAAAGACTGTCCGAAGTGACAGTATCTAAAGTTACAATACAGAGATGAGACTTCCTTCCTTTCTGGGAGAAGATTGTTAGACCTTATGCAGAAACACAATTATTAAGTTCAAGCAGAAGAAGTGGGAAACAGTAAAATAATTTTCTGTGATTTGGAGATTCACTCAAGCCTGAAGACATAGAGGCATACAGCAATCTGCCTTCACCATGCTGGGGACTGTGCTTCCACCTGCCTATTTTGGACCATCGCAGGAACTCAGGAAGTTTGAGGGGCACATGCGAAACATGGTTAAATGCTGCCACATTCACCAACTGCACCCAAAATCCAATTCCTTTGAGTAAATTCTCCAGCAAGTTCAGATGAATTTGTCATGAAAATTCTGCCAAAACAGCAAGTTTTTAATTCTGAAAAAAAAAAAAAATTGTATAAAACCCCTCAACATACAGAACAACAAAGAAAAAACATGAAGAGAAAGAGAAATGGAGAAATGGTTTGATACAATACTGAAGTGTGTGTAGAAATGTATGGAGATCTTGATCACAGTCAAAATAAGTGACTTGTTCCATCTTTGCAAGTGGAACAAGATTTGTTAAGACAAAAGACTCTGGAAAAGGTAATATTAAGAGAAATCGAGTAAGAGCTGTGTGGATAGACAGGAAAGCAGTTTTTCCATAGGTGTTATATTGAAAACTGGATGAAGATTTAGAGTACAGCTTGGATGCCTGGACTTACTGGAGAGTCAAACATTATACTTGGTCACAAGGGCAAAGTGAGCAACAGAACAGCAGCAGTGTTCACGGTCATCCAAAGAAGGATCCCAGACAATTTGTTTGACACACAAGGAGGAGAGAGTAAAAAGCTTCATTTTCAACATATACTCAGGTCCTCAGATATAAGAGAAACAAAGGGGCTGCTAGGAAAGATTTTGAATCCTGTAGGTTCTAGAAAGGTAGCAATGTTCATTAGCTCTGAATGTGCTCTAAATACTCTGCAATGTGTATGTTGCTAACTTACAGTCACAATACAGAACAATACACAAACAATATGAGGCAAACAAAGCCATGCTACATGGTTCAGACATGGGCATTCGCACTAACTCCACATGATAGTTGTGTTTCATGTACATAAATTTTATAATTTTTTCAAATTACCTGGCTGCTCAGGAGTAATAAAACACTACCTTGCATGAGCACCATAATGCTTGTACAGAAATTATATTACCAGCATTATCTACTGAAAAGAGAATAAAGATAAAAGAATATTGAAAAGACAGAAAACAAAAATAAAGTGTTACAGAACTGCTGTACTATGAATGAATACATTTTTCACTTCTCAGTTTCACTGCCGTAACAAGTTACCATTTGAATCATTACACCACAGCTACATCCCAGTATCCTCATGATTTAGTTAGAATCAAGTGATACCCACTCTAAATATCATCAACATTTGCAATTTCTCCTTCTCCCAGTGACCCACATGCAAAGGGCCTATAAACTCCTACTGTCACCAGCCTAAGAAATACCCTTGACTAGGACAGACGTTGCCACGGGCTTGAAGAATGTGTGCCCTCTCTAGGAATCCAGTAGCAGGTCTTTTGTTTTGTCCAGTAGACAGGGGACACTCAAAATCCTCACAGGAAGTGATCTGAAGCTATGGACCAAAGGGAAGAGTCTGGTTTGCAGGATTTTGGATTTCATTTAAGGCAGTGCTTCGCAAGAAGAGAGAGCAGAAGGTACATTTTCAATGCCATCTGCTGGATAAGACAGACAACTCTAATAACAGCAAAAACCCGCTGTTTTCCATCTATCATCAACTCTTATCAAGGTTGGCCTGATATTGAGGAATAACTTTCTGACTTTTGTGAATTATGATTTATATTCTGGTCAATCAAATTGCAAAGCTTCATTAACCATGTCCCAACTGTTTCCAGAAGTCATTGACACTATGGATATCTGTAATTTCTCATACAGGACACCATTCTGATCATTCTCATAAAGAACACATTCCTCTTGTGATAGTGTTACCAAAGCACTTCTGAAGACTCTGATGGAATGACCCTCTTACTCTATCATGCCATTTAGACAGCCTATGGGATCACGTAAATTCAGTAAAAAAAACGAGGGATTGGCATGAAATGAGGTCTGGCATGAGACTGATATAACTCATATAGAGATACAGCAACAGATTGCACTCCTAGGTCCTCAAATACAAAAATTGTACTTGCTGACGTGAAAAAACAACAATTGTTAATAAACAGATATTCTACTCTTCAACACTCCATATGGCAGTCTGATGGATTAAACACCAGCAGAGTGTTGATCACTCTAAAAGCTCATATTGAGATGATCTGGAAAATCTGTCTATCTACAATTTACGAATTCTGGTTAATTTAATTAAAATGCTGCATCACTAAGTGCCTTAATATGTGGAAAGCCATAAGCTTGTGAGGTTCCTGGCACACGCCTGCCTTCAGAAGAAGCTACAGAACAAATTAGCAAGAGTCTCCTTTTAAATTCGGGATACACAAAGGAAGACTCCTGAGCTAGAAAATCTAAGTGTACATGTAGAGAAGAAGAGAGCAGAAAAATCTCCAAAACAGGCCAAGGGACAAGTGATACAATAAGGATAACGATGCCAGTAGCGTAATGACAAAAGGACACAGGCTGTCAAGGTACTGGTGACATCTTCGAAAGGGGCCAGCTAAGGTTAAAGGAAATTGGATGTGTTATAAATAGCAGACTGAGAAATGGAGACTGAGTGGCAGGGTTCAGGAGAGGAACTGTCCCCTTGCAAGGGAACAAAGGCCAGGAAGTCCCAAGAAAGAAGAAGCCCATGATCCACATGCTTGGCCAAAGGTAAACCCAATGGTGTCATCTACCTTTACCAAGGGAGATTTGGCTCGAGATCTGGCTTCTTCAACTGAGACAGGCTACAGCATATACACAAACAGTTACTGTAATTTAGCTAAGGGGTGGTATCTGTTCATTTTCAATTTGCTGTCAACATCATGAAAGAGAATCATTGCGGCTAAGCCAGCTTAGAAAATTTTTTCCTTTCTACATGCGTGGCTGGATGAAAGAATACAGACATTCTCAACCCAAAAACCCTCACTTGTCACAAAAGACAAGTGAGTAAACTGCTGGGATGTGGAAGCAGATGACAGTTTGGAAAACAGATAGAAAACCCTTTCCATGTCTGCAGCAGCTCTCAGTTAACGGGAGCCAAAACACTCCCAGTACGCTCACTACCGTCTCTGGAATGGACCCATGTATGTTCATACTTTCCTTACACTTAATAATATCTACTTTTGTTCTTCCTAAACAAAAAGTGACAATGCTGGGTTCACTTCTTAGCAGCTAAAGCTGAGGATGAAGTATCAAGAGTTTTCCAGGCACAACTACTAAAATTTGAGAGGAGTCTGAAAAAGAAAAAGTGGTGTTATTAGGGAGATGTCATAGAAGAACAGACAGAAATCCCCACGTTACTACTGCCTCAGTCTGCTGCAGTTCAGCAGAGTATAAATCCTTTTTCCCTATTTCCATTGTCAAAACTATCTAGAGTAAAGAGAAAAATTCTAGGTGGAAGGAATAACAGTTATGCCCAGAAACATGTTAGTTTAGGCTCATTTCTTGTTCCTAAACTTTAAAAAGAAACAATTTTGGATTTTGTGCTGTAGAATAATCATCTTACTTGGAAAAACAGGGGCAGTCTCTCTAGGATGGTAATTGATCCCCTACTTGTATAGGCAGATGAAGTTCTGCTTGCAAAAACAAAGAGGATCTGTTGTTGACTTTCTGCAACAGAGGATAGGGAATGTGAAGTTGTGAAGAAGGCCTAGTTGTGTTCTTTGTCTAGCACAGTATCATAAAGAAACACTCACCTTAAAGGCCACTTCAACTGTGTTTCCACAATTCACTGCATGACTGTCAATGGTTTAGGCCTATGATTTCTGCATGTTTTTTATCAATCCATAAATTTTGCTAATAGGTAAGAAAAGTTTGCTAAGACAAAACAGATTTCTTGACATGGGGATTAATATTAAAATTTATTGCTACACAAGAAGAACTAAGGGAATATTTATATACACAGCAACTCTAAGTAATTTTCTTATAATAACAAACTTACATATTTACAGCTACCACCCCTCCTTCTTTTCTTCAAAAAGTCTAGAGGAAGAAGGAGAAAAAAAAAAAGTCTTTAAAGTAACAGTTCCAAATCACCATAGCTAGAAAATCTCTTTCTCCATCGGAAGAGGGAGTCTGCTTCCTACTTCTAGCCGCTTGTCTACGGCTACTGAGGGTTTACTATGGACTTCGAGGGAACACTCGTATCACCATGTCATCACCATGGAGTATAGGGCTCTGTGGAGGTTCCTTCCACGAGGAGTTTCGGGGGTGTCCTAAGAGTCACCACCCCTCCCTGGGTCACAGGGGTTCTGGGTTTTTTTGGCTCAGTCCATACCCAACAACATTCTCCGGTGCTATGCTGCTCCAGGCAGTTTCTTCTCTCGCTCTCTGGAATTCTTCTGACTTTCTGCTTTTGGCCAAACGCCCAATCTTGGCTCTCGGCCGTGGTTGGTTACTCTAATTCAGCACCGCTCCCCCATTCACAGTGAAGGGGGTCATCCTGCCATCATACCCGGTTCAAAATTGCACCGGGCCCCCCAGTATTTGGGGCTTAGTGTTTGGCTCAGCCCTTGAACTAAGGCCCGAGGTCGTGAGGGGCTTGGCCCCTCAATGGAGAGTTCACTGGCTTCTTTATCATTTTGTGGCTGTAATTCTTCTGCAGTTTGTCACGTGCGGCTTCCAGGTGATTTAGTTTTGGCTTCAAGCCATCCCTGCCCTCCTCAGGCCAGACTGGGACCCGGGAGGGCCACATGCCCGGGCCCAGCTGGGCTGGGGCGTGCTGCCTTAACTCCTTAACTTCTTCTGTGCAACATGTTTCTTTTCCGGTTTGTAAAATATGTCATTCCTAGAGAGGTCACAAAAGTCTTTGACTGGCTACTTGGCTGGAATTTCACCTGGAGTTAACCATTTTCTACCCCAATACTGGGGGAATGGGCTAAACCATGACAATGACAAAAAAGAATACTGAACTTTTACAATGCACACCCCTATACTAATCTTTCCCATAAGACTAGAATTCAGAAAAATTGATCTAAGAGTAAATAAAAAACAAAGCCATGTGCTTAGAAAATAAAAGCCACTTTAAAAAAGCTCAATCTCATTTACATTTCACTCTCCAATATCATCTCCATGCTTCCTCTAGACTATTTCCAACTACTTTTAGAACATGTGACTGAGCATGCTGGAGCCAAAGTTAATTATTTCCTTATCAAATACAAGAGTACTGATCCTCTATACTACTACAAGCGTAAGAGCCAATAAAAAGTGCCTGAGACAGAAAGCAAGGTGGGAAAATAATCTTCCTTCCCCTAAGTCTTCCCTGCTTCAGAGAAACCAAGCAGGCTGGTTTCAAAACAAGAACAAGTGATATAACCAAACAAAAGCAGATCTGAAAGGTGAGCAAACCCCACAAGCCACACAGTCATTATTACTGTGTAGACAGCACACTTGTTAAAAATGTATATTTTAATTTTCTGTATTGCTAAAGGTCCCAATTTGCCCAGGGATCTAGCTAAGCTGCCACTCTCTACCACGACACAGTCTAATCTTTATTTAATGGATTTAGCATCTATCTTCACTAGAGTGGTCTCTAAGGGAAAGGGGAGGGGAGTATGAAGGGGCATGAAGAGATGATCAGAGCCCCCCTCTCCTTCATCCATCCGGCGCTCATGTTTGTGTTCAAAATTCAATTACCTTCTTATTGATACTTCACAGAGATATTTAAGCTGCAAACATGAAGCCCTGATTTCCCAGGGGGCCATGCCCCTCTCTATTTCACTGCTCTGCTTCCCCCAGGGTGAATTCCTGAGGCGTCCATATTAATAGGTAATCAGTCACAATTCATTTATTAAACAGCTAGCAAGGTTTATCAGCCTGCTCTGATTAGCCGGAAGAAGCCACTGAATTCCTAATTTATTTATGGAAATGTAAGTGTCTTTTTGAATTCCATTCATGAAAGACAGGGGTGCCGTGGGTCTGGCACACTGAATTCTAACAGGGAAGCAGAAGGCAACCTGGAGACCGAGGACTTTGCAACTTCAGCCTGGGAAATGCACTGTGGTGACCCCAGCATGATCAATAGATTTAGGGCCAGACCTTCAGACAAGGATTCACAAGCCAGCTCGTCAGAGAGTAGGCACTGCCACCCATTGCAACTAGAGAATTATTATCCCAATGGCTCCGTGGGCGGAATGGCTGGAAAAAGTTCACTAAACTGACACTGAACTTTCAATGTGACAAAACTCAGTCAAAATAATAAGGAAAAAAAATAGAAGCATTTTTAAATGTTCCAATAAAACATTTAGAACAGTGCTGAAAACAACTTCAAGGTAACACTAATATATATATGCCTTTATATGTAAAGTTCAGCTTTTTGAAAACTGCAGACTGGTACAACCTTTACATTATTTCTGCTATAGTCCTTTAAACTAAACTGGTTTTAAAACGGAACACCACTACTGTACTTTCAAACTAAGACACGGAAGCTCAGTGATGCTGCTGGAAGTAAAAGAAGTAATTTCTCTAATGTTTTAAATAGAGACATGGAATACTCAGTAAAAAGCAGACCTTGAAGTAAAAAGACTTATCCATGCACTTGATACATCTAAAGGCAATTAGAATACAGCTTCATATAATATAAAGCTTATATACACAGGCCTCTGAAGGTTCAAGGCTACCACTGGTGAAAAACTTTTTATCTCTGTCAGCTGTGTAGTGATCTCCAAAACTCATATTCGCCTGAATTTTACCCACCATAGTTACTTAATCAAGAAACAACTAGGAATGAAAGACTACAAAAATGTTTCTTTTTCTTCTCAATACAAATTTGAGCAAAGTAACTTTCACAGTATCCCCCTCTGCAGTTAGTGACTTTCCTGAATAGCTCTACAGGGAAGTAAACACAGGTAAACATAGGGATTGTATTTTGAAATCCTCTGAACAAGGTGGATAATCAAGCAGATGCAGTAGCCAAAAGGGTATTTTCGATTATTTTTTTCCTAAATTATTTAGACCTAAAAACTGACAGAATTTAACAATATAGAGTGTTATACGAAATACAGACAGAGGCATGTTTAAACATATTAAGATCATTTGTCTTAACACTAATTCGGAGACACTGTTATGAGACATTGTGTTCAGCTACTTCAGTATTCTGATCTAATTATTAACTGACACTTAAAGTATTCAAAACTAACAAATCAAAGCATAAAGAAAGATGCAGATGCCACTCCACAATACTGTATTTCATAAAAATTATTTCAGTTCAATCACAGCTACTTGAAAATAACTTTCAAAAACCAATCCTATGTGGTTTAAAACTGGCTCCACCTACACTCTTTGAATTTACAAGCACAAGTGCATTAGTTACATGAAAGGTTTTAATTTGCTTAAGATTTTGTTATGCAAAAATTGCACTAGTGCACTAAAACCAATATAAAATCCCCACTTCAACTAAACTAGTACAACCCATAACCTAAATACAAAATATATGATTTCCTCTCAAATTACAGTGGTCAGACATGAAAAGATATAGTGCATGCAATAAATACATCTGAAATGCTAGGAGAAATGAGTGTTTGAATTCATTTATGACCCGAACTTACATGTTGGAAGTGTCTGAAATCAGGAATGGCATGGGGAAACGAATCCTGGAAGAAGCATCTTTTCATTGCTCGAACGAGTAATCAATAGCTTAATTGTTATTACTTTGTGTTTTACGCTGTTAAGAGTGATTCAGTGTGTTTTTCCTACTATGAAGTGTAGTTCCCAGAAGCAGGAAAAAGACACACAGTTTACATGAAAGGTTTCTCAATACCTTTCCTCCACTGTATAAGAAGGATTTCCACACTGGCACAACAGACAGACATCACAGGATTTTACAACAGACTCAAACATCTAATCAAGATTTGGTTCTCAACAGCCAGTTTCTACAGCCCTCATTGCTTAGGGAACTGCAAATGCTACCAATGAAAATAAAACAACCCGTTCCTTTCCTGAGTCTAGCCATACCTCACCTTTTCTCCCTTCAGCAGTAAATTCACCATCATGATTTCAAATGAGAGCTTTGCAGAATACACAAGACAGAACTCACCACGGAGCAGGTAAAGCACAACACTCATGCATGTTTTCACTGGGAAGCTCACTGAGCATCAAACTCAAGGTTATTTTCACTCCCTCAACACATAAGCTCCTTACACAGAAAACTGCAGCACTGTCCATAACTGACGTCCAACCCATGCTGCCCAAATGTTGGAGAACGCTGGAGAATATAAGCTGTAATCATGTTGCAGTTATTTCTAGTCCACACAGATGTTATTTCTAGTCTTGTAGTTCTCACAGATGTTACTCCTAGTTATTTCTAGTTTTCACTGCTTTCAAAACACAAGAGTGAAAGTAATGTAGCACTGATTTTCTGAAACCAAAGACAATTGCTGCAGGAGATGCAAAGTGTTGTAATTCATGCTTCTTCCTTCACTTGGTTTAAGACACCAGCACTTGCACTGAAATTATTACACACTGCTGCTCATGTCAGCATATACACACAATGGAAGGCCAGGTTACCTACTCAGCTGCCTTGCATTCTTGCCCACATGTCAAACCCCTCAAACGTCGCCAGCTAGCTTCTCAAGACATCAGCTTCCCTTATGCAACATGTATGTCACTACAATATCATGTACATGGAAAAGAACCTACAAAATTATAAGAGAATAGAATTTAGTATTACAACAGAAAACACAACATTACCATCTTTAACTGCTTGACCCATTTTCAAACTAACCACTTTAAAGTCCATTTTAATGCAATCAAATCTGATACAAACACCCAGTCAAACCCAGCATGCTTCTGTTCATCCACCAAGGCAGAACTGGGATTCATGTCCCTGTGTAACATCCAAAGGGTTTTAAAATAAAAACCAAAAATATTTCATAGATACTCCTTTCTTTCTAAATGCCACTTGATAGAATTTGATGACAAGCACCAATTACTGCAGTGAAAATTACTCTTCATACTTTCATTGTGTCCCATCTAGTCCTCCATCTTACACATTTACTTCTAATGATCATACACAATGCCCATATACTTTTAGGGCAACTACAGTAACAAACTACATGATTACAATAAAACCTGGGACAACTACTTTCTGTTTGTCTTGCACAGTCAGTAACATCATACTTCTAATGACTTATACATGGAATGTCACAAACTGCACATACAAAAATAACTTCCTACACTACTTAAATGCTGTAACTTAAGTGACAGACGTTTACATGCAGAGCACAACACAGTTCAGAATAAAAATGAGAATCTCTAATTGACAATGGAGAAAATTAGATTCTAATTGCATATGCTGTATTTTGCTGATGACAATGAGGTTAGCATTTGAAAAAAAAGTCTTATGAGTTCCTTAACAGCCAACAGGTTATTAAGACCTTTATCACATAAGTCATTATAAATGTGACATTTCCAACAGCAGAGAGCCCTCTAGAGCTACCATGGGATAACAGTTCAGCAGCTCTCCCAAAGAAGGGCACCAACAGAGTGGATTCCCCTTCAGCTACTGACCTGGTTCAGTAGAACAGCGATCAAACCACAGAGTGAAAGAACACAAGTCACATTTTAATTTTAAGAATATGGGAGCTAATATTTGTTGAATTGCCAGTGAACTTGGAAAGTTTCAAACTGTAATAATGGGTTTTTGGCACGTTATGCAAGGACTTAGAGATACTTATCTATAATACAGATGTTTGTAAAACACCACCAAATACCTGAAAAGCCAAATTTTACATGACAGTGCATAGTGACACCAAAATAAGTGGCACTTTGTGCAATTTAAACAATATGTGGATATGTGCCTCATAGCACAGAAAGCTCTCCCTATGGAAATGCCCTCTCAATGTAAAATAATTTCTACATAGAAAATATATTCTGCTGAACTTATAAGGTTTACAAGCTTTCACTAAAATAGTACTCAAAACAACACAAAAGTGAAATCTACTTAATTGGTTATTAGATGCCTTTCAATTACCTCCACTGTTGTGCTTGCACTGTAGCAACCAATCATTAAAATTAAATTACAAACTGAAAATCTCTACTTATGCAGCATGGAGTTTCCTATTCCCACCTCCCCAATTACAGTAGAAGTTTAAGATAAATTACAAGAAAATAACTGAATTATATACTTTAGCTTTACTGTCAAGACTTACAACTGTAAAGAGCAGTAAACACAACTTTATTACCACCTCATTGTGACCAAAAATTTTAGCAGGAATAAACAGACCCATTTTCTCAAAACCAAAACCCACTGAAACATAATATTTTGGGACTGACTACTGAATTATAGCACACCAACTACAGGTTTGGTTTCACATTTAAGAGCCTAAGTTAACCACTGAAAGTTATGAGCTTAACTTTCTGCACGTTAATTCATCAGGCTTAATTATGATATGAGTTTGTAGTGTGCTTAGGGAACAACAATCTCTTGGACACTTTAAAGAATTCCCAAACAGCCTTCAAACATGTTTTCATGGGCAAGTATAAAGTAATGTTTTATTACCAAAATAAATTTCTAAGAGCCAGCACTTCACTGGAGGGGGGAGGTGAAGAACAAACTTGCAATGAATACGATGAGAAGAGGTAGTATGTCTATTCTGCTGGCAACGGTATTAAGCATCCTTTTTTGATCTCCCGCTAGAACTCAAAAAGCCCAGCAAAATCTTACTGTACAGACAGAGAAAATTCAACATATCTTAGCACCCCAACAAATTCACGTTAGGACCCTGGAAGTCAGGAATACAGTTCCCGATTGGGGCTATTTTTATCTCAGGCCCACTGGTATATTCAACAATGCACTTATAAAGGAGAAAATTTTCAGAACAAAAATCACCCAATTTTATATAAACTGGTTACTTCTCTGCTCTAAACCCCCAAAAGCTCGTGGACTCCAGTTATGTTGGGACACATCGCTACATTTTTACAAGATTTTTATTCTTAGACTCATTTTTCAATGACTAACAAAATGCAATGGCTATCATTGCTTCCATGCTATTAATAGCCATGATCCTTTGATACTCTGAAACAAAGTTATTGCCTTATTTTAGAATCAAGTACAATCTTTGTGCATCAAGAATTGGTACCATAGAGGACAAGGCTTCGATACAGACAACAAGGCTTAGATATGAAAGAAAAGGTACATTCAGATTAAATTGGTCATACACGCCTGTGAAGACACCAAGACTGGGGGGAGCAAGAACACAGAGCCATCCTCACTAGAAACATGTCAGGACAGTGAAGTACATGTGTAAACCAAGGGTCATAGCAGAGTCCTCAGCTCCTTTACTCTACCCCCTTAAAATATGTATTTCTACCAGAGATATATGGGAACTAGTTATGAGAGTCAAGCAATTAAAAAGCATTTCTGAGGTATTCATGGGACTGTACCAGCCACAAGTGCCTGACAGCTCTGCTCCTGTGCAAGTCCCTGGAGAGCCATCACACTTCAATTACTATCACTAACATTAGTCATTATCAGGCTGGCTTCAGCCCCCGGGGAAGGCAGCTTGTGATGACAATATCCAGCCTCTCCTTGTAAAACAATTCATTAGGCAAAGCGGAACAGCTGGGGCAGCCACGTGGATCTCTGCAGAGTGGCCGCCCCACTGGGACCTCCAACCCCCCCTTCCCTTTTGGACAGGGGCAGCCACCGCCCCCAGGACAGCTGTAAAAGCCTCTGGGGACACTTCAGGTTTAATCAGTGCTCCTTATACTCAGGGGAAGCATTTGATTGCAAACTTAAACTAATGGCACTCAGAAGGTTACAAAATCATCAGATAAGAGGCTTTAGGGCGTTTTTATCCTGTTCTAATGCTCACAAGTTAATGAGGCAATAAGAGACAGATACTATCAGATTTGGTGTAGCAACATTATACAGATAGGATGTTCAAAGTTGCGCTACTGGAGATGCAAGAGTAAGGAGGCGAGTTTATTATTGATCTTACAGAAGACTCTATGCTCAAAACAACTGAAAACACTCAATAGAGACAAAATACTTGCCAAATTTTCACACAGCTTTGTATGCACTATCACTGGATCCAAAAGAGAGAAAACTGAAAAGGACTGTAGCAATTGGGCCACCGAACAGGTAAATAATCCCTGCTATTAGTATGGATACATACTATTAATTTTTAACCTTTATGCTGCCTGCAAATAGAAACCCTTTATATATATAATGTCTGTAAATGGCTGAGAACAGCCTCGCTTTTCTTAGTTATCCTGCCTGGGTTCCAGGCTGAAGAGCACCTGATACTGGGATCTGTTTCATCATCACATTCTCATTTTACTTCCACTGATGACAGACACAATATTCTAGTGATGCCTTCCTGTGGCATATAATAGCAGCAAGCAGAAACAGCACACAGGAAAGGATACTTAACAATAAAGGCTTTATATGCTGTTTTTCAAAATCTGTGATTTTTCTAATGTCTTACAAAAGAAAGTTAACATGAACTACACCTTCCAGCTGCAGAAATAGGAAGGGGCACGTAAGAAGGCAAATAAACCAACCAAGCAGAACAATGCTAGTGTCAGAAACTAAACTAAGTCTCCAAAGTCACACTCTAGTAAGGTTTTCACTAGGATCAGCTGCTGCTCTGCCAACAGGTCCAGCAACCCATACTGGGGAAGAAAATCCTCTTTTCACTCCTACCAGAAGCCAAAATTTATGGGAAAACATTTCAGACAGAGATGATACAGGGATAATCCTTCCAGTATTCGTAAATACAGAGTAAATGTTCTATTAACACAGAAGAAGAAGAGTTTTAACTGGATAAAGGCATAGATGCAAAAGATTTTTAAATAATAAATATAGATCAGTTGTAAAGGTTTGAGAGTCCCTGCTAGAGTGCTTCCTGAGATTTGTTTGGCATTTTTGTGTTTTTAAACCATAATGGAAAAATGCACATAACCTTATGCTTGATCAAACTTTTCCCCATCCTCAATTCCTCCACTGACAGTAGTCTACAAGTTATCCTGTCAGAACAAGAGTAGCAAAAAATAGGCTTCTGACAGTATAATGTAAGAACATTTTGTTTTTAGTCATGTTTCCTTCAGTGCCAAATGTGTGGCAGGTAGAAACGCTTTAATGTGACAGACCATTCCTTCTCTTTTGTGGCTAAAAGCTCTTCAGTCAAGCACCACGGACCCTGTACTAGTCTACTACTAGTCTACTACTCCCTATGCAGTAAAATGGGCTCTGCAGCCCACATTGCTCAGACTCATAAAAGCCATCACTGCAATACAAGAATTCTTCAGTTTGTTGTTCCTAATCAGGCTGCTCACTTAGCAGCACGTCATGGAGTTGTGCCTGCTTTAAGCTCATAAGCTGAAACATTTGGTGCTGTGGGGAATGCAGGCTCTGAATGAACTTAGTTCTAGAAAGGATCTTAGAGCACAGAATTATTGAACCACTGGAAGAATGATCAGGGCTACAAGGGCTCAGGAGGTCTCCCAGTAAAAGTAGGGTCAATTATGAGGTCAGATCACGTTGCTTTATTCAGTCAGGTCTGGCAAACCTCTAAGAACAGAGAGTGCACAACCACCATGGTGACTGCACAATGTGTTCCATAACTTGATTGACCAAAGCTAATAATCCAGATGTCTTCACAAAGCACAAATTAGTGCTCTGAGTAGCATACAAAAAAATGCTACAAAAGTTAATGGTGACAGATCAGATGAATGATTACACAGTCTTCAAAGCAGTTTGGTCAGTCAGTCTTCAGATTAATCAGATTTCTTCCTCTTTTTTTCCACTACCATTGAAGAGGTTCCCTTCTCTTAACCACAAGAAGCATCTAGATCAACCTTCACTCTATGAACATAAATTCAACAAGTCTTTTCCAGAAAGGATCAAACTATTGCAGCATTTCTTCCTACCACTGAACAAACTATAGGAGCCAAAGGGGACTTTCAGAAGAGCCAATTTTAGAAATGCATACCAGGGTATAACTAACGTTTTGTGTGAGGTTTTTATTGGTTTGTTTTGGGGGGATTGTTGTTGTTTGTCATTGGTTTTGTTTGTTTGTTGGGGTTGTGGGGTTTTTTGGGGGGGGTGTTGTTTTTGTCTTGTTTTAATAAAGCAAGTAATACATCCTGGTTGAAGTACCTTTCAGAGGTGACCTTTGTTTTACCAAAATCAGATCCACCAGCTAGGTACAGGGGTGTAGATAAAGTGAGAAGGAAGATGAGAGAACAGGAAAAAAGACATTTCAATAAAGGTCAGATAAAAGGCATCTCATAATAACTCAACTTTTATTTAGAATGCTGATGCTGCATTGAGCATCACTCACTAAGATCAACAGCAGTTATCTGGCAGCTTTTGGGCCACTTAACATGTGGTCCTTATATATAACTTTGGAAATTCAGTTACCAGAGCTGCAGGGGACACTGTCTCCCACTTGAAAAACTCCCTTTTGTACTTCCAACTTCAGGCTCTGGAATTAACCATGCAAGGGCAGATGTCATCTTAGTATTTCTAACACTTCTACACCTAACCACATTTAAAAGCTATCTATGCAATCACAGAGTTTACATTGTTTATGATAATCTCCCTTTGGTAAAAGACACCCATCAAACTTAGAAAAATTCTATCAGCTGCATTTGGGAGTTTCAATACATACTTTACATAACGTAAATTTGGGTTTTTACAGTCACTTTGGATATTTAAAAGTAATTCTGTGACAAAATAATTATCTTCTTACTGTGACAAAAAATTAGTAAGTCACAGACAAAAAAACCCCCAACCTGAACTATAGAACCTAACAAAAGAAGATTCTAAATAGACAAGTATGTACAACAGGCATCAAACAGAAAATAAAAGCAAAGAGAAACTGCAGAAGTTTGAAATTCTGACACATTTAAGAGAGTTTTGGAGATTTTTTCCCCTTTTTCAATCTCCAACAGTATACACCTCCTTCTGCAGCAAGCACAGTCATCAATGCCTGCAGACTATGATGCTGTATTAGTACTCACCATTGATCTCCAAAATAGCACGTCCCCCTCAGAGTAAGGGAAGGACAAGAAGGCAAAGATGCAGAAAATGCCTGAAACTTACAGAAATATTTATTCTACTTTACCAGCAGACAGAGAACACCCTAAGAATCCATGCAGTATTTTTTCCATATATGACAGTTACCTAGACGCAGCATTTGTTTTATAGTAAGAATGCAAAATTTATGCATATGGGTAGAATCACATCTCATATCAGTACACTGTATCTCTCTGGTTTTTTATTTAAGAACCACCTGAACCTGCTTGCTTTTTCGTTGTTTTTTTTTTCCCTGCACACAAAGTGCAAGTCGACCACACCCGTTTATTTAAAAAAAAAACAATAGCAGCCAAGGTCCAGACTCAATTTCCATCCTCACCATTGCAACCTAATCTCCTGGCAAGTTAATGCAAATCAAAGTGAACACTTCTCTGACACTGGTAGCAAAGCGTGTTCCTCTCCCAAGAGAGACCTGTAAAACAGGACAGTCACTGACAGCAGTACAATTACTGACACAGATACAGACTTTATGGACATGTTTATCTCTGCTGTAAATCCACACTCTCTCTCCACTCCGATTCATGAGTCATAAAGAAATTGCAGATAATGAAAAAGTTGGAGAAATTTACAGCGTGTCGGAAACCTCAGACAGCCAGAAGAAATTAAAGAGCTGACTGAGGATAAATCACACAAGTACAATTAAAACTTCCTATACCTTCCTCACTTCCCAACTGGGGCATAAGCCAATGGAGATGATGAAAAGTTGAGGTCATGACTCCTCTGACTGTAAACATTTCTTAACTACCTACATGTCAAAATTAGCCAATTCACAGATCATGTATGAATGGCAATTTCAAGCTTGCATTCTGCTGTCTTGCTCTTCCAGTTGGCGGTGCCATGGAAAAATCCTGCCTGTAAATAAGCCACCCAGAGAACAGTATAAGGAAAGGTGATTTCCTTGTCTCTCTGCAGACGCAGAGTATCTCTTACTACAGCATTGTGCATTAAAATGAAGAAGCAGATCTACAGCATGGCAGAAGAGCATAAAAAGAACTGGGAGAAAGGCCAAGGTTTCACATGGAAATCATAGCACCTTGGACATTATGGTGACAAAGCCATATAAACATCTGAACAGACAATTTAAGCGTACTTTTCACCTCTCTGAAAAAAAAACAAATAAGGACAAAGGATTACTATGAATGTAAACTGAAAACAGTCTCTATATTTTTTCGTACTAAGAAAAACTAAACCAACCATTTCAGCTGATTGTAAGCTCTGGAAAATCTCTGTGATCATGTCCTAACCCACAAACAAACCATCCATTTTCTGGGAGAAGTCAACTAACTCTGCTAAGCAATTCCTCAAGCTAATACTGAATATTACTGCAGTGTCTAAAGAGCATAATTTTGTTGTCCAGCTGTAAAAGTCTTCCTTTGAGCTTTTAAGCACATGAAGTATACTATTTCACACAAATTCCTTGCCAAACACAGTACCATATAACAAAATAAATGACAAATATGCTTTCAAGCAAAACTGAGACATGATGAAGATTCATTCAGCAAGGCAGGGAATGTAGAAAACTAACAAAAAATTAGTTGCTACAAAGAAAATTCTAAGCAAAGTAGAAATGAGTGAAGTACACACCTCAGACTGCTTCCTCTGATGCAGGGCAGCTCATCTTGCAAGTAAATAAACCATACATTTTAAGAACATAACAAGCACTAGACTTGGCAGGAAATGTTCTCTTCCATGTCCAACATCTTTAGAACAATGTAGGTGATTTCAAAACATATTTTCTTCTTTCTTGTTTCAGATTAATACAGACATACCAGTGCTAGAAGCACTGTACTTCTGGAGGTGCCAGCTTTTAACAAAGAAAAAGCAAGCATCTTCCTTACTCTTTTGTCAGCAGTCAAGGTTGTAAGAACATTGCTATATCTTTCTAGTAACTGGCACTGAGTCTTCTGCTGTGGGATCTAGATTTAGATCCATGTCACATGATCCTCTTCCACTTTATTTCCGTCTTCTCCAGCTCCACCACAACACTTTAGATAGTCTTATTTCTCCAAGGAAATAGGGAAAGAGTTCATGTTAAGGAGAGAGTCTGCTCTTCTACATGGATTCCAAAACCTCATTTTGGCTTATAAGAAGCCATAAGAATCCAATTCACTTTTCCATGCAACTTCCCAGACTGCAGAGAGTGGACATACAGTTTTTACCAAAATGGACCAACAACAGGTTTCAGAAGACACCCTGAGACAGATTAAAACCTTCTTTACTTACACATACCTGTTCATATGTTGGTTTCCTACAAATGTAAGAACCGGAAACATTTCGTTACAAACACTTGTACATACTGACCAGAAAGAGCACCAGGCAAAGGTAATGCAGGAAGTGAGGGCACATTCACAACTGTGAAGTAAGGCTTCCAAACTCAAAAACCTTTTGCCAGGACTAAATAAAAGTTTGATTATGATCAGAAGATATTTTTATCTGACCAATTACATCACTGCTAGAAGCTTGTTTGGGTACAAAGGCCAGGTGTTTTCCATGGGAGCCTAAAAAGGGCTGCATCTTTGTGCCACATGTAGACACTCCTAGGAAAGACTATACATTACTCAAAAGGAAAGAGATGTTTCAATAAGATACATTGTCTTCCCTCCTTGCCTTATTTTGATTCTAATTCAACAACTTTGTATATATAAAGTTCAAGTTCAATAACTGCCATGCCCTGTTTTGTAGTTTAATAGGTAAGTTCAGTTCACCACAGATGGAGCCCCTGATTTAAACCCATCCTACCTATGATCAGCATCACAAAATAAACTCCACTGAAAACTCAATGACGAGTAGCCTGCAAGGATCACCAGCAGAACTGAGGGTATATGTTTAAAATATGCTACAGTTAAATCCTGATGAAGGAAGAAGATGGAACTGCTCCGCCCCTCCAAACCTACAAAAAAAGCTGACCTTGCAGGCAAGAAAACATGACAGACAGCATTTATCTGTGAAAAATGAAAAACAGAAGACTAACAATCTAAGAAAGAGTGGCAATCTGTACATAACTTGGAGTTCAGAAGGACTACTTTATGATTTTCCAGAAATTTCAGAGGCTGCTGAGGCTGCAGAGGACAACAATTCACAACCAAGGACAGCTTAACTTGGTAGCAAGGTAGCTGTTCCTCATTCATGTGCCCATCCATCTCCTGCTGGCTCTGGAAGGGTCTCTCCATTACAGGGACACCTCAGTGATTTCTGGTAGTGGTTGCTTAACTAGCAGGCAGTCTAGCCTATTACTAAAATAAATGAACAAAAATACCCACTATCAAACAAAAGGTCCTTCTAACCCACCACCCTGACTGACATGCCAACAGCAAATACCTCTAGAAGAGTGTAAGAAGAGGGAAACACATAGCTGTACCTGCCTAGCAATCTCCCCCTGCTTTCTGCAGCTCCAAGATGTCCAAGCCTGGTGACTTCTAAGTGGTCAGACATTCTAGATGGATTTATCTTCCAATAATTTATCTCAGTTATTGAGATAAACTCCATACCCACAACACCCAGTGGCGATGAGTTCTGACTTCAATGTGCAGCACAAGTATCTCTTCGTGCCTGTCCTGACATGCTCTTTTATTCTCTCCGGCTCCTGGGTTACAAGAAACAGCAAAGAGTCATTCCCCATTCACACTTACTCTGAATTAATCAGTTTTACATATCTTTTCCACGTACTGCTTCAGCTCTTTCTCTCCAGGCTAAAAACTCATAGTCATTTTCTTATTCTTCATATTAAGAAAAACCATCACCGACTGACTATACTCTATATATATACACACCCTGGTGACTATACCCTGCCTGACTTTTCCGCTATTAGTCTGGTGCTACAAGATGATCAAACTCCTGCTATTCACCTGCAATCTCCAAGGTCATTCAGCTCTAATTTGTGGGCCCTTGATAACTAGCATCAAATAGCTCTTCCACTGCACCCTTGGTATTTAATTTGCTTGAATGTATATGGAAAATAAATAAGCATTACAAAGAAAATAGCAGCAAAGTTGCTAGAGTCCAGTGAAAGACAGGGCACACAAAACCACGGGACACTATAAATAGGGAGACTTGGTTGAGCCGGTTCGGGAACTGTCCCATTGCTCTTGAAAGAGTATGACTTGACACTAGATAATACAGTCATTCCTAATTTTATAGCAGGAACATCACAAACTAGCTTCAATTCCAAATAAAAATTTAATCTAACACAAGAGATTAGACTAGCAAAAATCACTGACAGAGAAATTATAAACGGTATTCATATCTCTTTGGTAAGTTACCCCATATTTTCTAATATTTAAGGCACAGACGGCACCAAAGCACTACTACTTTCACAAAAATATTAGGGCTTAAAAAGAATAGACTTTGGAGGAAGTCTTGCACTAACAGTATCACCAAAACTGTACTGTGATGGCATAACTGCCAGATAATCTCTCTGGCATCAGTGAGATTTTATAAATATGGCTGTGATACCAGGTATCTATATCTACATTTTATGACTTCCGAACCAGTATAACAGATGTTACATAAAAAGATCAGAGATTCCCAGGGAAGCAATAGCAGGGCCCTCAGAAAGTCCCTGGAGAACCACATTCTTTCAATGACATAGTGCTTTTCCCACTTCCCCATCCTACATATCTGTTACTTCTATACACATATGTTTATTCCAAAGTTTGGAAAAAACACACATTTTTAGTTTTAATTTTTTTATAACAAAAACATTTTTCTCTGTATATTTCGTTCTCAGATACATCTCTCTGTATACGTATATTCCAAAGGATGTCAGGGCACATCTTTAAATGCGTGGGCCTCCCAGAGCTGCTAGTTCATGAAACCAAGACATCAATAATCTTCTAAAGTCAACTTTGACTCAGTTGCTGTGAAAGGTGCAATGAATCATACAGTGAAAAACCAGATATAGCAATCTAAATTTGCAGTTATTGACATGAAATGTTCTGAAATTTGCTGCTGTCTGGGCCACAAACATTGAGTCAGGATCTGTCACTGAGTTCCCAACTATCTCCTCCTGCTTGCCACATTAGCTGGGGTCTCCTCATTCTGCAGTGCTCACTACTCCACTCCAAGCAAAGCTGCAGAGACAGAGAGCAGGAAAAAGCCCATAACATAAGCCTATACCCTTTCTTCCCCTCAAACTTCAGACATCAGCAGAAGTGAAACTGACTGGCTGTAGCTCACATTCAGAAGAGATACTGTGCCTCCCAAAGTCACCCTAACTACATGAACAATTAAAAGTAGGTGAGTTTGTTGAGCCCAGCTCCTTCTCCAACCCTTACAATAGCCACATTAACAGGGACCACAAAATCAACAGAAAGCGGGATTTTTTATACTAAAAATTGTTTCAGTGTATTCTAACCAATAAAATAACTGATTAAGAGAAAGAAAATAGAAGCTCTAATGCGAGAAGGTTGGACTTGATGATCTTGGAGATCTTTTCCAACCTAAATGATCGTGTGATTCTGAGAACTAAAGCAAAAAGAGAACAGCAGCAACAAGCAAAACGATAAGGTATAATTTTACATAGCTTAAAAAGGAGACAAGGAAACACAAGCTGAGACCTCAGAAGATGTGCTGAAAAATAATTTTTAAAATTTATTATTATTATTGATACAAGGTCCTGAGCCTGGAAGCTGGTGGAGAACTCCAGAACCACCTTGTAGTGAAGAATAAACACAGAAAAGAGACCTCAAAGATAGCCTGCTTGCTTTCCTTTAAGAGGAAAGCAAAAATTTTAAAAAATAAATCATCGGTTCATGCTACAAAAATCCTGTTTCATTCAAGGAAAGCTATTCTTTGATGTGAATTCTGTGCTAAGGAAGAATATTCTGCAAGGAATATTCTGAGTGAGAATCCACCTACTAGCATGCCAGGATGAGAGTGGAAGAACAGAGGTCAAACAAGTTGGAAAGAACACATAAATTATATATTAACAAATTAACTTGATGCACAGAAACCACAGGGCAGTCAACAAACTAGCTAGAGTGACAGAAAGTAAAGGCAACCCTATGGGAAAAAGAAGAGAAGAAATTAGTTGTAGAGAAAAGAGATAGAAGCAAACAACCAAAAGAAAATCTGAGAAATCAATGGCCAAAAATTTATGGACAGCTGGAATTATAGATAATAAGAACATGGAATGCAGATAATAGTATTCAACCATTCCTAGATGAAAGCAGTGAAGATGGACAAAATATTCAATGAATTTCTTCCACATTTGTTAAGAGAGCTCACTTATATAGACAAAACAGTAAGAGAGTTCATATGAATTCAAGAAACAAGGCATGTAATTCAGTAATTATTAATTTATCAAACTACGCCATGTCAAACGAACTGTTCAGATTTCAAATGTCAGGTTTGCAGTACCTCAGTGAATAAACTTTTCAAAAGGTACACAGTCCCACGTCAGTTTGCCTAATGAATTCTAATAAAAAAATCAAAGTATGCTGTGAACCAGGTCAATAACACATCTCACAACATAACTGCAATGTCACTCAATAGATACATTTTTCATGGAGTGCTGCAGAAATCACCCTGGTCCTGCACAGCATTTTATTAATAACTTGGATGAAAACAGAAGTCTTGGAAAATATGAAGGATTTGAGGTGAGATGTAGAAGACTTGGAAGGAAAAGCTGCTAATATAATGAAGCAGAACTGTCTCTCACACTCAATGACGATAAAACATTTGAAATTACTGTACAAAAAGACAATGCATGCTCTGAACAGATAATATGTCACAAAAAACAACCTTGGGAAGAACAAACTGACTGAAATGACAGTTTTATAAAATGAAAAGCAAGACTTCTATGGGAGGCCTCATGCTGCCATCTAGAGGAGACTGGTCAGCAGTGGGTTTCACCCTGCTTTTGATTTATCCTGCTGTTTTTTCACCCTGCTGTTTCAATTTATCAGCTAAGTCAAGAGGGGACTATTAAATTTAGATACTCAAAGATATAATCGAATTCAATATCTCTGAGACAAAACTACAAGTCCCTTAACTTTAATAAACAGATTTTTCGGATTTTCCTTCTTTTTCTCTTGCTTATATAAGTCTGTAAGAGAAAACAACCTAAAGACACTATCAGGAAAAACAGTCCTAAGAAGCTCTGTTCAAACCCTACAACTAATTCTTGGTAAAAATTTTCTGAAGATACATGTGTTTTATGACAAACAAAGCATTCAATGTATTACAGTGTGAAGGAAAACAGACTTCAGTGACAAGAAATTACAAGCACCTTTCACAAAGACCTTTCACAAAGCTTGAAAATTCAAGATTTCAGTTACTAAAGGTTATAACTGTTGGGCTTCACATATTTCACAGTTCACTCACTTTGTCTTCTTTACACATTCATTTGTCCTCAGTAAAAATAAATGGAAATGCATGTAGCAAGTATTGCTAACGAAACCTTGCTACCTTTTACTGTAACTCAGGCTCTGCTTAAACTCCATTGAGCAGAACAACACTGTCTGACATCAAAGCCTACAACTTAACTGAGGAAGTCAATCATCAGCCAATCTTTGCATTTGACTCAGTTTTACGTTGTTATACTTTAACTTCTACTCCACCAAAGGCTTTACACAGTCTTAACAGACGTTAGCACTGAAAGTAAATAAGCTTGAAGAAGTATGTTAAAATAGGCTTAATGATTTGTTATTAAGAAAGCATATCCTAGGTTTGCAGTCAGAAAGATTCTAAAGGTTTATTACTACTTTTTGTTAATCACTGAAAGGAAGGTAAAAGACTTTTAAAACTTTTTGTGTTTTGAGTAGCCCAAGAGTAACTGCAACTAAGGTCTATGTTAGACCAAAATTAAGCAGAAAAAAGTAAATATGTCAGTATGTACAGATAGCATTAAACAACCCCACAACACTCCTGAAATCCTCAAGGCTGGGTCAACCTCTTAATGACAGTGCTAAATGTGGTGAAAGCAGCTCTTTCTTCAGAAAAGCAGGATAAAAATTAGCTGTTTTTTAAGGGGGATAAAGGTCACCATTAATACTCAATGACATCACCTCCTGCCATAATGGAGTGCAAAAAAGAACCCAAACCAGTTCAAATCAGTTATAGAAGCAGAAAACAGTATGAACACAAAGTGATACGAGAATCCTACACACAAGTGAAAGCTTCACTGTAGAGGCAGTGCACGAAGTTTGAGAGAAGTACTGCCACAAGTATTCTGAGGAATAGCTTTAGCATCTGAGTGGGAAATCAAGGAAAGTGATCTGACTTATGTAAAGCCACAATCAGTCAGGAACAGAAGTCTAAATGCCACTAGATAACACCAGAGTGACGTACAATCACTTGTTATTTCCGCTGTTTCCCCCATGCAGGTAGGCTACAAGTTTGAGATGTAAGCTCACTTTCTCAACCTGCTTCAGCAGGTCACTAACTGTAACTGTCAGACACTTCCCAAATCTGCCAAAACACTTTTCCAGCTAAAAATGTACCACAAGCACATGCTTCAGTGGGAAGATTTGCAATGCAGTCAGTAACATCTGTGTACAGCACTTACATTCATCTAGTCCCAGCTGATAAGCCAGGTTCTGCAGGCCACGAACTTTTTCCATCAGGTTAGCTGTAGTGAGGCTCCCCAACTCTAAGAAAAGAGAAGAGTGTACATTTTAACACTGTCTATAGCCTCCTAGTGATAGTTCACCTGTTTAGTACTTCACAGAGCATTTTCAAGCCGTACTTCTGACAAGATCTATTTCCCATGAACAGCAGATGTTCCAAATTCAATATGACTCCACCCCCTAATTTTAACACACTGAGAAAGGCTCTGGTTCATGCTCTAATCTGCCACTATTGCAAGGAATAACTTGACCCATATTTTGGAAGTTTTTGTAAGTTCACACTGCTGTATGAACAAGGTACAAAAAAGTATGCAAGTAAACAGACTTATTTTACATCAGTAACGTGAGTTTAAGCACATTTCTTCCAGCAAGTCAAAGCTAATTCATCTCACTTTCACTGTGTAACAGTGACATATCAGTGTGACATGATCACATGTCACCATCTGGAATTCACATGAGAGGCAGAGCACACTCAAAGGCGTTTACTGCTAACTAATAGCTGCAACATGCAGCAAATCTACATGCTAGCTACTCCTTCTGTAACTTGCCATACAGTCTCATTATTCCATTAGAGCTGTAGGATCTCTAGATCCTACAGACATGTAGTACATCTCTGAACAAGTCAATCAACAAGTCTAAGCTACTCACCAAGTGATCAGCTGAGCCCCTCCAAAAAGTTCATGCCACTTCTCAAAATAAGGAGACACTGTACTTATGGAGTAATAAAAAAGGCTAACTGAGGTAACTGAAATGTACGCGACATTACACTGCTTGTTTTGGAAAAATGAGCCTGCCACTGACATCTGGATATTCTCTTGGAAACATCTGGTTTAATGAAAAATATGTATCATTAACAAGATAGAGATTCCTAAACTGGAGATTCTGCAAATGTGATTCCTAGAGATCTGAGGCCATGGGGCCACTTCCAGAACACTTAAAGAACAAGTGTTTTAAGCCTCTTAACTAAGTACTGAATTTCCCTCTGCTTTGGCAACCTCACTTCCCGCTCACAATGTCCAAACTCACCCTTCAACATATCAATATCATCGTTCTCTAATTCAGCCATCCACTTGGGAGGAGAACTTGTAATGGGCTGTTTAAGAAACAACAAAAGTTCATATTCAGACAAGCGCATTTTCAGAATTATACAAAGAAGTCTGATCTTGTATTGAAAACTAGTTACATCAACATCAAAACCATGAGAGTTCCATATGCTCTGTAGAGATATTTATATGCTTCATGCTGTTTTCTAGATTTCCCTGGACGTTTTAGAGTTAAAATTGGCATACTGGCATCCACAAGCCAAAGTCAGTAAGAAAAACAGGATTTTCTAAAGCTTAACCTTTTCCTTCTTCCAAAATGCTATTCTCATTCACAGTAAGCTGCACAAGGTATAAAAAAAGATATACATACATAAAAGATACATTGAAACCAAGAGGCTTATTCTAGCATTTACTGGAGTTATAACTGAGATACGGTTTACATAACGAGGGCGTAAAGCCCGCAAAGAGAATCTGCAGGTCTATCACGACACGGAAAGGGGTAACGCGAAAGGCAGAGAAGCGCTCACTCACGCTTTTGAAGGAGGCGGCGAACTCAGCAACCCCGGGCACTGGGAAGAGAAAGCGGAGGACGGCGGGGGGTGAGCAACTCTGCGGGGAACACCGCAACCCCGCCCGGAGCCGGCTCGGCCCAAGCAGCTGCCCCAGGAAGCCCCGGGCCGGGCCGGACCGATCTGTGCCCACCCCGCCCCGAGCCGGCAGACTCGGGCCCGCCAGACTTACGCTGCTCAGGCCACAGGTCCGGGGAGGCGCGGTCCAGCTTCTCGAAGCTCAGCAGTGAGGCCTCCAGGTCGGCGCCTGCAAGAGAAAGAGGAGGTGAGTGCCGGGCGGGGAGCGGCGCGGTGGCAGCACCGAAGCCCTCCCGCCTCACCGTCCGAGGGAGCCGCCATCGCGCCCGCCCCGCGTGACTCCCGCCGCCGCGCACGTGACACCACCACCCTCGCGGCCGGTCCCGCGCTGGGGAGGAGAAACAGTCCCGCCCCCGGCCCCACGTGCCGCTCTCGCCGCCGCCGCGGGGCGGCGCTGCCGGCCCGGCCCAGGGCGCTCAGAGGCGGCTCGGCCGCCTCCGCCAATCCGCGGCCTGGCACGGGGGG
>VXAY01007648.1:2707524-2720427 GCA_013399855.1 Oxyruncus cristatus
GGCTCACCTGGCCCCGGGACCCCGTGGGTGAGGCAGTCCCGGGCGGGGAGCAGCCGGTGGGGGCTGGGAGGGTGGGTGCTGCCGGACGCACGGGAGCCCTGAGATGTTCTATGCTTCCCCTTCTGTCCAGCTGCCACGGAGAGTGGGTACCCCCTGGACCAGCGCAGTCGCCGCTTCCTTCTCCTCCTCCTCGGTGGTGAGTGCCCGTCCCGCGGATCGGGGCCGGCGCGGGGAGGGAGGCGCGGGAGAGCCCCGGGCGCAGCCGCTGCCGGCGGACCCTTCGCTCGGGTCTGACCTGCTAAGGCCGTTCCTGCCGGGTCAGCTCAGCTCGGCTCGGCTCGGCGCAGCTCCCCAACCATCTCCGCCCGGTGGCTCCGGGTGGGTATTTCTGGAACCGAGGTCGGAACTGCCCCCGCGCTCGACGGGAGGGACGCAAAGAGGTTCCATGAGCGGACTTTGGAGCTGAGCGGTGCCCGCCGGGCAGCTCCCGCCGCGGGTCGCGGTGCGGCCGCTTAAGGGAGTCACCTCCCGTTACTCCTGGTGGCTGAGGACTGGGCTCATGGCATCTGTTTGCGGCAGAGAGAGGATCTGGTTTCCTTCGGGCAGTATCGAAGAGCTTTCGTTGTTGTAGTACCTTTTTAGTTCCGCTGTCCGTGGCTGCACACTCTCCAAACTCTGAACAGCTAAACCATGATTCCACAAATAGTCTCCTTTACTGTCGTCCATATTCCCACAGCAGGCGCGTTCTCTACATAAAGAAAAGGTGGTGATCTTATGGAAGAAGTGCAATCAATATTAATTCAGCATTTCTTGTCTCAGTTAAAGTATTTTTTCGTTGTATGTGCAATCTTTTCATTTAATGTGTATTCAGCTATTTAAAAAAAACCGTAAATTCCATTGCACTGAAGCCCACGTGGGTGATGTAGTACAGGAGCTTGTAGCTCTATTGTAGATACTCGGCACTTGGGCTACTGGAGTGATTGATAGCAATAGGACTTTGTCATTCTTCAGACCAGCAGTAGACCAGCACCTTCTCTAACAGTCAGGAAACTCAGTCAAGAGGATCAGATTTCCTGTGCTTCCTTCCAGGTTCTGGAGGGTTTTGTGTTTTTGTAGGCACAGATTTCTGCCTCTCTTCCCCAAGTGTGATTCCAGCTCCATAATCATCTGCAACTTTTTATTTTTAATTCTCTCCTAGTGTTGCCTCCCAAATCACTAGGTCTTGCTTATCTATTAACAGACTTATTTTACGCTTCTCATCCTAGCTTTCTTGTCTCCAATCTTTCTCAGTTTGTGCTGTTCACTTTTTTTTCATTTTCATCCACTTTTCACTGTCATTAATTGTCCAACCAACACCATTAATATTCATGATTCTTCCTCTGATCTCTTTCCCTTCATTACATGTTGGATAGCATCCCAGTCCTTATCTCCCTCTCATAATTCCACATCCTAATTTCTTCAGTGTCCTGATATATTTGCATTCATATTCCAGTTCTGTTGATCTGTCCTGTTTCTATTCTTCACATAGTAGACCCATTTCCCCTTCCTCTTATCTGTTCTCCCCAAGCCACAGTTTGTGTCATGATTAACGGGTTCTTGCTTTCTCCTAGTTCTCTCCTTATCTCCCAATATCAACTCCTAGTTTCTAGTTTTTTAATTTATACACTCCTAATCTATTTTCCTGCACAATACAGTTTTGTTGCCTATCTAGTGCTAATTGCAGCTTCTATGACTGCTTTCCCTTCTGCTCTATGTTTACCTGAACTTTCCTTTTGCCTGTTTTGCATCTGAGTTGGAAGGTTCTGTTTTCTGTGCTGCCTGCCAAGACAGTCACTGTGAACTCCACAGACGCAGGTTTCTTGCTCTTAGTTGCAGAACCAAGTGGGGAGCAGGAAAAGTCCAATTTTATGCTTGTAGCTACGAACTGGAAAGATGAACCTACTTGGTGGCTTGATGGGAGGGAAGCACACTGTGTGCACTGAGTTCATGGAATTCTCACAAGGTGAATTATTAACTGTTTCTTTTGAACATTTATGACTTGCAGTCATAAAAACTTTCAGTTTCCAATGAAGTAGATTGAAATAATTCTATAGCAATGTATTTTTTCTATAACTGCTTTCAGAAAGAATTTTGGCTGTTTTGGTGTGAAGTGAGAGAAAAATGAGTAAGAGAGCAGTTAGCTGGGTCTTGCTGTAAAGACTGGATCTGAACTCCAGTGGTTTGCAGAGCAATCGATGAAGGCTTGCATGCAATATGGCACACTGGTACTTAGACACCTTGAGACAAAAATAACTCACTGTCCAGTGTTTTGTCCTCCACAGCCAACAACCAAACTCTTCATTGACGGGAAGTTTATTGAGTCCAAAACTACTGAATGGATTGATATCCACAACCCGGTAAGTGAAATGGTCTCAGCCTCTATAATAGTGAGCACTGTACAACAAAGATCTGTGCCTCTCTTCAAGGTAGACAAGTCACTTCAACTCCAACTTGGACATGAACACTGCATTTGCAGTTTTCTGGGTGCCTAATTTGAGATGCAGGTTTTCAGAACTACTCCAGTAGTAGCCCAGGCCTTTTGTGTGCACCAAGGAAGGAGTCTCTTTTGTGCTCTCCCATCAGAAGTACAACTCCTTCTAGAAAAGGGATACTAGGTGTGTGCTGGGAAATGACTGGTGAATGGTTGCAGGGACAGATGGAAAAAGTTGAGTTTTGATGCAATTTGGTTTTTCTTTCAGGCCACAAATGAAGTGGTTGGCCGTGTACCAAAAGCCACAACGAGTGAGATGGAAGCAGCTGTGGCTTCTTGCAAAAAGGCTTTTTGGAACTGGTCAGAAACATCTGTTTTAAGCCGTCAGCAAATCTTTCTGCGTTATCAACAACTGATCAAAGACAATCTGGTGAGACACCGTGGCTGTGTGTGATGGCTGTGGCTGAATGCATTGCAGCTGACTTTAGGAATTAAATTGAGAGACTCGGGGTTTACAGAGTTCTTGATAAGGCATTGCCATGATTGAGGAGCCAACTGAGACGCTGTCAAGAGGTGCAGCAAAATACTCCCCATCAAATGGGGACAGAGAGGCAGTGCTTTTTACGGAACATTATTCTGCATTTGTCCTTCTACCAAGAGACCAAAAATGGAGAACGTGCCAGTTGATGAAGACAAGTATGCTACTGTGTCTTTGGGTTTCCCCGATTGCTTTTTTGGTGTGTCTGTGGTGTGATACCTGAAAGCATTAGAGTACAAGACAACCCATGGTTGATTCTTTTTTTAAATGTCACCTGTGTAGGTCATTGGCTTCTTGTCTACAAAGAGCAAATGAGTCAGTGTAGTCTTCTTTGTGTTCTGCTCAGTCTGCTTGTTGTAAGGTTCAGCTGTCTGTTAAACTGTCTTATCCCTACACTCTATTTCATGGGTGGGTACTTTTCTAACCTTCATAAACTTTGTGTTTTCCATTTTCAGAAAGAAATTTCTAAACTCATCACTTTTGAGCAAGGGAAGACCCTGGCTGACGCTGAGGGAGATGTGTTCCGAGGGCTTCGTAAGCAGCTGGATCCTCCTGTTAAAATAGGGGCTTTGAGAACCCATAGGAAGGGATGAGGTCACCTGAGTAACGGGTTGCTCTGGGAATCTGTACATGTTGCTCCCTTTATAGCCCTCCTAATGAAAGAAAAAGGGGCAATTGTAACTTTAAGCTGAAAAGTTTCCTTAGAGTAACATTAAGTCACTTCCAAGTTGTTAGATCCTTACTTTTTCTAGGAGTGACCACAAATTACTAAAAAGGGATAAAAGCTCCTTGCTTGTGCCCAGATATCTGAGTCCCAGGTGGTACAATAATACTGTACCTGTGCATCTCGTACTTGGGGCTGTTGTGTCTGTGCTCCTATCACAGTGACATATAATGCACTCCAGAGAGAATCCATTCATAATTTGCTCACAGAGCTTGGCAGATCAAAGGGATTTTCTGGAGCACAATGAGATATAAGTTATGGGAGAAGAAGGTGGAAGAAAGAGGTGGGTCAAGGCAGTGGTGAAAAAGGGGTTTGGGGACTAATTGTTAACAGATCATCCAGCGGCATATTGCCCTTTCTGCTACAGAGGTGGTTGAACATGCTTGCAGTGTGACATCCCTCATACTTGGAGAGACCATGCCCTCCATCACTAAAGACATGGACACTTACACCTACCGTCTGCCTCTGGGCGTGTGTGCTGGAATCGCACCATTCAATTTCCCAGCCATGATTCCTCTTTGGATGTTCCCCATGGCTATGGTTTGTGGGAACACCTTCTTGATGAAACCATCTGAGCGTGTACCAGGAGCACTCATGTTCCTTGCCAAGCTCTTTCAGGATGCTGGTGCCCCCGATGGGACCTTGAATATTATCCATGGACAACATGAAGGTAATAATGGCCCTTCCTGGGAGATGGCTGGAGTGTATGAGTGTTGTGGTGTATCCTCAGTGGGAGGTACCAGTTGGAGAATCTGAGACTGCTGCTGTTAAATGGGTTTGCACTGATGCTTCAGTTCTATTGATGAATGTGAGTGGGAGATTCTCTGCCACCTTGAACCAGATCTTCCAGGAGATATGGTGGACAAAATTTTGGGATTGGGTGTCAGAGTTCCCAAGGCATGTAAGTGCTCGACTTCTATTTAGCAACCTAAGCCTCAACTGAAATAGTAGATAAATCATCTTGATTTCCCAAGGCAGCCTAAACAAGAATTAAATGCCTCACTAAATATGCAGTGGGTGCCAGTATTCTGGCTCCTAACATGTTATTTTTTTACAACACACCAGTAGTTCCGGGGCACAATGATACAAATAGACAGCACTAATTTCATTTTGGCATTGCTCAGACATGTTGAGAGATGCTCAAAGCATGAAGAGATGTCAGAGAGCCAGGAGTATGAAGACAGGGACAGGAGTACATGCGCTAAGTTAGTGGAGAGATAGACAGGCTTTGGGGGAACTGGGCCGTAGGAAACAGGAATTTTGGTAAGAAGAAAGATACATAGATTTAGCACTCTTGGGATGGGAACAGAGGGAAGCATTTGTGCACCTCAGTTATAATGTATTATTTCCTATTTGAAGCTGTGAATTTCATTTGTGACCATCCGGATATCAGAGCAATCAGCTTTGTGGGATCTAATCAGGCTGGCGAGTACATCTATGAGAGAGGATCCCGGAATGGCAAGAGAGTCCAGGCCAACATGGTAATGCCTCTGAACAGAGCACACTTCAGCACATAGACTGCCTCTGTCTCCTGTGAATGTTAAGACAAACTACACCACTGAGCAGCAGAAGCTGACTTTGCTGCTGATAGTTAAGTGATGAGGCTGCTCTTCTTGCCAGCCTGTTGGTAGCAGAGTCATGGCTACTATATGAAGCCATTGCCAGAGGGCTAGAGAAGAAGCAGGCTGCGGTGGTTAATAATGGGAGACTCTGTGTGTTGTGTTTCAGGGAGCCAAGAACCATGGTGTGGTGATGCCTGATGCCAATAAAGAGAACACCTTGAACCAGCTGGTTGGAGCTGCTTTTGGAGCAGCTGGCCAACGCTGCATGGCCCTATCTACAGCAATTCTAGTGGGAGAAGCTCAGAAATGGTTGCCAGAGCTTGTGGACAGAGCCAAAAATCTACGTGTAAATGCAGGTACAGACTGTGATAAATTCTTACAAGGTACTTCACTTCTGTACAACTGTAGCTTTTTAGGTCAGCTTGTCTGCCATACCATGATGTGACCCTTGGAGCTATTGGCATTGTAGGTTTGATGTGTAGAGGTAAGAGGTAGCAGATTGTCTGGATTGGGAAATGCAGCCCTAGACTTCTGAGTTAGGAGTATGTATTCAGCTTGCCGGTGGGACTGTGATGCAATGTTTACAGGATCAGTCTTGTTTTAACTGGAGATTTGAGGTTACATCCTGCATTTAACTCAAACCTACCATTTTTACAGCAACCTCATTTCAAGATCCTTCCAATTTGTATTAAGCATACAATAAAAAATAGAAACAAGTACTTTGGAAAAGATTAGACTGCTATTTATTTTAGGAGAATTATCTTTTATCTATATTCAATAAAGTCCTGCAGAAGGGCAAAAGTTTCCTTTCTGAGAAGAATCTATTGTTGAATTTTGACTTCCTAGTGATCTAAAATAATGTTTATGGCTTCTATTACTTGTTGATTATGAGAGCTGCAGGCTATTACTCCTGTTTATCAATATCTCAAGTCTTTATTCTCTGGCTCGCAAACATCAGGATTTTCAGATTTTTCCTGCCGGTGTAGTTATCTCCCTGATGCCTATGAAGAGGAAGCTGTCAGAGTTAAAACTTGGTGTCTCTGCCTCTTCACAGGAGACCAGCCTGGAGCAGATTTAGGGCCTCTAATCAGTCCCCAAGCTAAGGAACGGGTTTGCCATATAATTGAGAAAGGAGTAAAAGAAGGTGCCAGCCTTCTCCTGGATGGACGTAATGTCAAAGTGAAGGGTTATGAAAATGGAAATTTTGTTGGGCCAACAATCCTTGCCAAAGTCAAGGTAAGATGACCAAAACCGGTGCTTGATAGTGTATATTGCAGGGTCAACTGCAATATACAAAGTTTGGTTACCCAAACCAGTCAATAATCAGTAATTACCAGGTAGAAAACCTATAAATGGCTCAGCCTTCTCTGCCACAGTGCCAGTGAAGTACTCACTGTAATGCTGCTGGGGAGGTGATAAAAGAATTCACAGTAGTGCAACATACTCTGAATGAGGTTAATGATCCTAACTGAACAGACTGCAGCCAATTAAAAGAAGATACAGTACCTGGTATTGTGTTAAACTAAATGTCCATTGAGCATAGTGTACTATTTGTAGTAATGGCCAGCAGCAAATGCCTAAGCAAGAATATGATGAACAGCCAAACTCGCAATTTTCCGTCCTTGGTTACACATTCCTGCAGTTTGCAATTTAAGGACTCGCAGAAACAAGTATTTGCAGAAATATTAATGAGAATTATATAGGATGAGGTATGAAATCTCTTTGTTGTTGAATACATTCAAAACTTCTTTGAGTTGGCCTCTCAATATAATACGTGGTATGCAACAGATGGACAATACCATGGGAAAATATCAGTAGGATATTTTGGTACACATCCACGTGAGTTTCCATACCTACATTCATTCTTTTATGTTTATGCAATTAGCTGGTATGATTTCCTTAATATTTAAATATTGAGTTCCTTGTGGGCCTTTTGGTGATTGATTCCATTATAGAAAGCCCAATATTGCTAATTCTCCTATTGTACTTTGTGTTCTTAGGATTTTATTGATTTTATGCTATTGTATAATTCAGGCTTCTGATCTGACTCAGAATTTTCTTCCCTCATTTTTATTGAATGTCTTGAAGTACTTCACTTTCTTGTCATGTGTCATAAATATTGCTAGGTATTCAAAAGTAAAAGCTTCACAGATATTTTGTGATAGTTTTCTTATACACTGTTCAATAATATGATAAAGCAGGTAAAGCTTGTAGTTTATCAGATTAATGTTTTGTAGTCTGCTGTATTAGCTATTAGTAATCAAAGTACTCTCCAGATAGCATTGTGTGGGGGGGGAGGTTGTTAGATGTTGCTAATTGTCAGACATAAATCCTGGATACTGAGTGAGAAAGGACAGCAGGTTCTAGTCACTTTGTCAACAAGAGTTGAAGTAAACTATTCTGAATTAATCCCAGTCTGAATTAATCCCAGCCTTGGTCAGAGGAGACCTATAAATTAGGTTAGGCAGGCAGTAAAAACAGGAAGCACTCTGGAGATGAAAAATGGTGCCCTCTTTAGTGGACTAGATAGAGGACAGGGCATGGAAAAGGGTAAAAAGACAAGAAGGACTGGAGCATGGCTTGTGGCAATGCAGTATGATCAGTAATCCTAGGAATGTCCTGAGCATTAACAACTTGTGTGTTTATTATATCCTATCTACCAGGATAGTTTTATTATATCCTTTATACAAGCTGTTTTTTCTGCTGTTTGTCTTGGCAGCCAAACATGACTTGTTACAAGGAGGAAATCTTTGGGCCTGTCTTAGTGGTTCTGGAAGCAGACACTTTGGATGATGCCATTGAGATGGTGAACAATAACCCCTATGGAAATGGAACTGCAATCTTCACCACGAATGGAGCCACAGCTCGGAAGTATTCTCACTTAGTAGATGTGGGGCAGGTATGTTCCAGCTAGAGTTGTTGCTTTTAGCACTCACCATTTTACAGTGGGTAACCATTCAGCTGTAGTGACTAATCACTGCCCTCTCAGCCATCAGTACCCAGCCTCAGATTTAAGAAAACAAAATGCAGGAGCTTTTGGAGAGTGCTCTGCAATCTTCTACTTCTTGTAACTAATATGGCAGCTTTCCTTTGGTTTAGGTGGGTGTCAATGTTCCAATCCCAGTACCTCTGCCCATGTTCTCTTTCACCGGCTCTCGTGCTTCTTTCAGAGGGGACACCAATTTCTATGGCAAACAGGTAAGTTACTGATTGAGAGAACTCTAGTGGGTTGAATTGTGATAAATCATATTATAAATGGAAATGGGGAGATAGTCATCAGACCTCATTAGTGAGGAGACTTCGAAAACATTTCAACCAGAAAACTGAAAACCAGCCAGTGATCACAGCCACCATAATGCATGTTACAGTCATAGATTGCTCTTTTTCTTTTCCCTGTACTATAAAAATGCAAGTTGTCTTTTAAGAGATTTGAGAAGAGAGCAAGAGATTTGAGAAGAGAGCAAGCTTTCTCACAGAACCAGAATCTTTGGGGAACTGGTAAAAAGAACAGGCTGACAAGAATTGTTCCCACAGAGGAAAACTCAGCCCTGTGTTGATAAAGCAAAAACTGTTTGATACACCACTAGTGCAGACCTGAAGAATTCATAAGGCCGAACATCTGATCTGTGGCTCTCTCCTTTCTTGCAGGGAGTGCAGTTCTATACACAGCTGAAAACCATCATTTCTCAATGGAAAGAGGAAGATGCCACCATTGCCAAACCTGCTGTCGTTATGCCAACTATGGGAAACTAAATCAGCCTTTGCAGATGTTGTTCCTGGTGCCCTTCTCCTATGCTGCAATTTCCAGCTTTGTCCTGACTATCATCATTTACTTGGGAATCAGTAGAAAGCTCTTTTCTCAAGGATCTCTGTTTCTGTGCAGATTAGGCAGGTTCATGTAACTCATGGTCTGGGTTTTCTGTTGCTGTCAGTGGTTTTTTGGCTAGCTGAACTAATTTTTTTTCCTACTACCTATCACAGACTAAACAACCTTATCTAACTGAAAGAACAGCCAGCAAGATTGGTCTTAATTTGTGTTTCCAGACCCTGTGAACTTGGACATTACTCTGGTTTTCACTTCAGTATCTTTAGCTTTAGTGACTCACTCCTGGCTACATCTTGTAGCAGTTTTACTTACCTCTTTATCTTACATGTTAAGATTCTCAGTTCACCTTACTCAAAGATGAGTACTCATTCTGAGTGACATAACTGGGACGCTCTGGGTGTCTCATAGAAGTGACTTTACATATATGAAGACAGCAAGTCGTCAGTCTTTCATCTGTTGAGCAGTTTACAAAACACTTGGGAAACAGCTTTGTAAAGATTTTTCAGGAAAGCATATTTGATTGCATGTTTGAGGATGAAAGAAATTTCTGTATGGTCCAGTGACCTTCACCGTGCCTCTGATAGCTTGAAAACTTCCATTCCTGTTGTGTCTGTGGCTTGTGTGCTCCAGCTTGCTGGCAATTCCCTTATACCTGAAAGTTCTTTGGTGCCTTTTTACTGTGCTAACAGATACAAGCCTACACATCCTGTAACGTCATGAAACTGTGGAAGCAGAAACATAACCATGTATATGTATTTTTGTGTCACAGCATCACGTTGGGTCAGGGTGGAATGGAAAGTGAGTAAAAAGGTCAGTAGGAACAACTACTTTTAATTGCAAAGCATCCAGGCCTGTTCTGGTGGCTTCCTTTCCTCATTTTAGCTATATTTCTTGTGTTTATTGATTGACTCCTTGTCATATTTGCTCAAACACAGTCATGTTCTCTTGGGACTGCAGGTTCCCCTTACTAGAGAAGAATAAGCCTTGGTATATACACCCTGTTTTTAAGAATCTGTGCATTTGGAGCTGGAGAACCTATATTTTTATTCCTGGTTCTTGAAAGATGATGCAGCCATGAGGGATCTGCAGGGAACTTACTCAAGCACCCATGGAAAAAAGTATTATTCTAATGATTGCAACTGTTATGTGTTCTAATTAAACAATCTGAATGTGAACAATTTGTATCCTTCCTTCTGGTAAAGACGCCTTGTAACTGACGGTTCTATATTAGTGCAATTGCTGTACATTCACTAATGTTTGTATCTTGTTTTTTTTTTCCTCTGCTATACACTAGAGGGAAATTCTCACCTTGCAATTTGATTACAAATTAAAAATATGCTAATATATTTCTACAGAATATGACTGTTCCTTGGTAAGACCTTATAGAGGTGTGATGTTGGTTTTATTCCCCTGTTGGCAGAGGATGATGTGCAACTCCTGTAACACAGGTATACATCTTCCTTTTACAGTATTTCAAGGACCTCTTTACCAATTTCCCCACACAGCCTTTCAAGGAATGCCTTGTTTCTGTTTCCACATACACATCATTTGATCATAGAAATTCTTAAGCTTCATGTAAATGGCTGTATTACAAACTGAAAATGCATCTTCATCAAGTTATAGCAACTCTTATATACAGAGTTCCAACCACTAGTCCAAATCCTAGTGCTTTGTACAGGGTCTTGTAAGCTCCTTGCTTGGGAAAGAGTAAGATCTTTAAGAAGGAGGAAAATAAGTATATTTCAGATGGATTTTCAAACCCATAGTCAAAGCAGCAGTGCAGCAGACAGGGGATCTAGAATTCACAGCCTTCCTTAGAAGCTAACTTCCAAAGTGAAAAGTGCATACAAGTTGCTAGTTGCTGGCTGTTGTTCATGGAAAGTGTACTCCTGCCTTACTTGGTCTGTGGTGTTAACATCTGAATATGTGGAAGGATCACTGCAGAAAACGATGAACCTGATAACGTGGCCTGATCTGTAATGAATATCGGGCTGGGAGAAGTATTTTTTGTGTTGCAAAGGTAAAATAGTCTAGATAAATCACATTAGGACACTGGCATTCATCCATGCACCTGGGAAAGGAATACTAATTAACAGCTTCTAGTATTATCTACAGTCATTTGCTTTCAAAACACCTTAATTTTCTTCCCATGACTTTTCTGTTGCCCTATTAAAACCCATTATATCTGTCCTTTAGAAATTCTAAAATTCATATTCTGTAACAAAAGCAGTCTATTATCAAGGTTACCTGCTCCCTGAAGAATTGCAGGACTATCCCTGCACTTTCTCCAGATATCTTCTAAATATCTGTATGGTATTTTCATTTGTGTGCAAACATCTTTTCTAATTATCTGCATTTTCAACAGCACTTTTTAAACAGATAGTTTTAAATACTTGTACTAGAAATACAAATCTTGTATGTTCCTTTTTTAATTAATCAACTGCCTTTTTAGAACAAGCTGCAGATGCTGACTGATCATGATGTACCGGCTTCATTTCACTGCTGTTACTGGTTTCAACCCATCTGTTTATTCTCCTTTTTACTTCAACATTTGCTATAAAAACAAGCTAAAAAATATATCTGCTATATTATACAACAGTATGAGCTAAATACAAAGTATCTCATAATAAATTTCATTAACTATTAAAATACAATTTCATAGTTAACCCTATGAATCCTATTAGAAATGGTTTCTTGCCTAGAAGGCACTGCAGCCAGGATTTTCAAAGCTATTTAATACTCTTAAGTCGAAAAATTATGTTAAAATAGTTTAACCGCATTTGAGAATTGGGCCCTGTTATTTCCATTTCTGAGGGCTTTTCTTCCTGTCTGTGCCAAAAAAAAGGGCTCCAATTCGCTTCCATTTCAGGAAGTGACAGCCTGCTTCTCCAAAGGAGATGTCTCGCATCTTTCCATATAAGTGCCTCCAAGGCTCCTGCTTATGAACTTTGTCTGGTAATTTGATGTCTGAGTATTAGATTTTGACTTGTGTGCTTGACTGCCTTGCATGTGTCCAGGTGGCACGCCAGAACCCCACCCTACTTATTCCTCTAGGGTAAGATGACATTGGTTGCCTTGGAGTGTTATAATTAGCAATATAGTTGTATCTGAGTTGCTACCAGAAAATCAAGCATTTGAAGCTTCATCCTGGTCTATTCTCTCTAAGTGATTCTATACTGAATCATTATCGGCTGCATAGATTTTGCCTTTTAATGATCTCCTGGTTCACGTTACAGAGCATCTATGAAGAACCTTTCCACTCAGTCCCCTCATTTAAGATATTCTGGGCTGGTTTCTTCACTCAGTTCATCTAATTTTTAGTGGTTGCTAGAAAAGCTGGCCATTTCCAGCTTTTCCACTTTACACTGCAGATGTTCGGTCTGGGCTTCTTTTTCATTGTATTCTGAGTAGAATTTGGCTCCGTTTTCTCTAAAACTTCCTCCACGTAGCCATACCCTGCGGATTCCCTGCCAGCTTTGTATTTTCCAGCTGAACAAGCGCTTCAGCCTCTTCGAGTACATCACGTGCTGAAGCCCCTGCCCTCAATTCGCTCTCCCTTGTACCGAGGGGGGACAAACCGGGACGCCGTGTTCCAGAGGCAGGGAGCAGGCGGGCAGGCAGGGAAGGCACGCAGACAGCGGCTTGTCTCGGCAATTCGTCGCACCGCCGGGGGGCGCTGCTGGCTCACGGCCCCGGCGGGACGGGCGCTGCCCCGGGGAGCTCGCGCCGTCCCGCCCGCATCCGCCGCCGGCGGAAGTACCGGGACTCGCCGCCGGGAGCCGT
>VXAY01007648.1:2720739-2785629 GCA_013399855.1 Oxyruncus cristatus
GGGAGGGCGCTCCGCTGCGTGCGAGGCCGGCCGGGCGGGCGGCGGCAGCAGACACGCGAGAGCCGAGCCGGCGGCGGCGTCTCCGTTACTGCCGGGGGCGGGCGGGCGGGCGGGAGGACTCCCCGTCCCGGGCGAGTGACAGCGCGGGGCGGGCGGTGAGGAAGAAAGAAGCGTTTCTGCGGGTGTCCTGCCGAGCGTCACTGGTGCCGCTCCGGGAAGAACCGCCGTGTCCAGGGGCGCGCTCCTCGCCGCCGGCGGGGCACGGGGAGAGCCGCCGAGGCTTTTGCCCGGGGAAAGGAAAGGAAGGTAGGAAAGGTTTTTAGGCGCACTCAGGGCGAGAGTTTAGGTCGCGGCGGTCGGAGAGGGAGCAGGGCAGGACGCCCTGGCGCTGGGATGCACAGCAGGGGCAGAGCCAGCGGCCCCAACGGCGGCGGAGTCCAGCAGGGCCCTGCCGTGCCCGTCACGGGGCATTCCTGGGGAGCGCTTCCCGGCGCCCAGCTGGCAGCCTACTGCTGGAGTTGCCGCCGGGGCGCTCCCAGACTGGCAGGGAAGCAAAAGCCCTCAGCGCCCAAAACCTTCTTGCAGCCAGGATCTGTTTTCCAGGAATGCCAGTTGTTCTAATAAAAGGTGCCGTTAGAGCCCCAACAGCTGTGCGGCTCCGCGGTTCCGATGGAATCACCTGGAAAAGCTGCCTTAGTCTGATTAAATAGGAAAATTGGAAACCCACTTGGCCAGAAATTAGAATTAATAAATAATGTGTATTTGGAGCCTCCGTACAGGGGGTGGGGGGAGAGATTAAAACTGCTGATAACACATGTTTGTGAGTTAGGGGTTTTTTTCCACCCTCTCTAGAGTTTGAAGCTCTAGATCCAGAATTGTACCCAAAATAGTGTGCCATTGTCTTTGTGGAAATACTGGGAAATTCTGCCAATTAATTCAGTTATTCTTTCTATTGTGACTTCTAAACAGTGTACTTTTAGGAAATTTAAATTTTTGTCAAAACAACACAAGAAACTTATTTTTCAGTAGATAAAAGTAAGTTTAGGAAATGTAATAACTATTTATTTGTTTCTGGAAAGAAAGAAAGGTTAAAAAGGATTTATTTATTCATGAGTTTTAAGTGTAAAAGCTCTCATCTGGGAAATAGATCTTGTTACCATAGGAGTTGATCATCTGGAAAATAGATTTTAGCACAGATGGCTTTGCTACTATTTTAGCACAGACGGCTTTCCATTCTGGATGATTTCTGGTGTGCTTCAGCAAGGAAGAACAATAGTAGTTTAATTAGGTAATTTGTCTAGTTTGTTTCCTAAAGTATTTGTCTATTTATATAGTGTTAATAAATCTAATTTTTTTTAATATTTTTATTTATATCCAAATATTTCCCAGTAATATGTTAAGAAACAGAAGGGAAGTTCTTGTGTATCTCAGATATACTGCTTTTCCTTCTCCTCAGATCAGGTTCCTTTTCACAGGGAGGTTCTTCTGTTGCTATGGTTTGTGTTTTGCATGTTAATTTGTCAGAAATATCGAAGAACGTGGATGAGACTTTCTTGTTTTGAAAATTACTAGTGTTTCTGTGTATAGTGAACTCTAAGTAAGGTTGTGTTTTGCTGTCTTAAGGTTAATTATTATTATGGCATTGTTTTTATTTTTGTTGTTTAAGGAGAGTTTGGTGGCAGTTTGTTGCTTTGGGGTTTTTTTCATATTCATGCTTTCAGTCTTGGCAGTCTCGCTACGATCCCAGCCTTTTTGAATCGTACAGCTTGCATAGCTCCCAAATTTTTATATTGGATGTAGATCATATATGTTTCATTTAGTATCTAAATTCTGCCATACACAGATGATGTTTACATGTGTTTCTCTGTGTTTGGAAATGAGTGTTCTATCTGGTGTTGCTAGGCCCCGGCCAGGGCTGTTGAGGTCAGCTGTAGAGTTTGTGTAAATGTTTTACTAACTTGTGGAGCTTGGTTAACTTTCAACTTCTTGAAATTCATCCTGTGTAATTTATGAACATTTCACTCCTTGTACTAAGCAATGATAAAATCAAATTTGAATAAAGCAACTCGACTGATATTTTATGTGCCTCCACATAAAATTTTATAACTTGTCTGATACATAGTCCATTCCTACCAGCTGGAAGCAAAGGTGAAGAAGTGCAGGCGCAGTGTCTCTTGTCGTGGTGCTCCAAAGTGGTTTTCATTAGGAATCTCTGGAGTGGAATAGGCATTGGTTCCATCCTGCTTCAGGTATGTGCCTAAAGTGTTCATGATCAATGCTGATTATTACTGCTCATTTTGAAAGACAGTAACTGAGTCTACTGATGGGGATCTGTATATTTTACCTTGCTGTACTGCTTGATTGCATTAATGAACTTGTGCTCACATTACCATTACCCTGTTTTCTCCTTTCTCTTTGTTGTTCGTTTTCTCCCTTGCGTTGTATTCTGACAGCAGCTAGGACTTCAAGTTGTTTGAGGGGAGCTGGTTTGAAAATATTTTTCCCTCTCAGTAGTTAATCTCTTGTCTATGTTTACCCTAAACTTATTCTTCCCTTCTTTCTTGTGACTGTGTGTTTCCAAAGTCCTTTTCCATTGCCACTTCTGTTTTGCTAGATGTCTCTCTCTTGTCGCCAATTTCTTAATCACCTCATCTATTTTCATGCTTCTTTTGGACATTGTTTTGCTAGTGTGCTTAATTAAATGGACTTCACCACTCATTGAAGAGGCTCAGAGTGCTTCTTTCATTTTTAATGAGGGAGAAGAAAAATAAAATCCCAAGGTGGTTTGTTGTGGGCTTGTTGGTTTGGGGTTTTTGTTTTGTCCTTGGAAGTATAAAGGTGGAAAGGAAGAAAGTCGGGGCAAAAGTGGAAAACTGAAGGTGTGAAATGGTGGTGCATGTCTGAGAAGGGATAAAGAAGGGAAGCTTAGTGAGGGAGTGTTTCATGGGAGGCTATGGTTATCATAGATCTAGCAAGAAAAGTATGAGTTAATGATGGCAGTTGCTCAGATATTTTCGGATCATCAGAGATTCTGAGGCTTATGTAAGTGTCACATGTGCTGCTTGTAATAGGACTCTGGAGTTTGTTCTTAGGGCAGGTGCTTGGGTTGTATTTGTGATAGTTCAGTAAGCAAAATTCTTACACCGCGTGAGAATAACAACATCTCTTCCAACCTGCTGGAACATGGCACTCACTAATGGAGCTTATGTTCTGTTAAAACAGCACAGCTACTTAGATTTTCAGTAGCCCTCCTTGCTGTGATAAAGCAAATACGGATAATGCCAGCTGCACCTTAGTACAAATCCATAGCTATGAAACTGCCAAACTTCTTAGCACTTCTCATGAACTCTCTTCAGGATAGTGCTTTTAATTTGTCACAAAAATAAGTTTTTGCCCCTTTCCACATAAAATGTGAGTGCTGTAGAAATTACTACAGTTGGAGTTAATCTGTCAAAGAGACTGGCCGGGGCTGTTGTGTGTTTGTGGGGTTGCGGTCAATTCTTTCTCTTCTGAGAGTATGCTTCTAAGGCAGAGAGGATCAAGAGTCTGTGCTTTTGCCCACATCTCTCTGCATTTACTTGGAACAGAGGATAAAAATGAGGGTCACAGATGACAGGTGAGGTTATCCATTTGCAGGGGCCTGTGCATTTTGTTGGCCGTAGAGATAGCTGATCACTGGACTGAGAGAGACACCCAAGGAGTGACCCAGTGTGACTTTTTTGGCTGAGAGTGGATAAAAGTTAATCTCACTTTGCTGTAACTGGGGACAAAGGTGAAGAATGAAAATAATAAAAGTCTTACAAGGGCTGAATCTGGAATAAAAGGTAGTGGAGTATAAACAAGCTCTTTGGGTGTGGGAGAAGGGTGTGTGGAAATAGAGGCTATGGCAGGCTCACATAGAAAGGCTAGGAGACAGGTCAGGGTTTAGGAATGAATAACTAGGATAGAGACAGCAAATAAAGATTTCAAGAGAATGAACATGATGGGGCTGAGCAGATTGCTTAAAGACAAATGTAAGAGCAAGAGGTGGGCAAGGGTCTTGGGCAGAGCAGATGAACAGCCATATAAAGTAGAATATTCTATGGTGTGGGAGGATGGATGTGTTACCAAGTGTGTGGAAAGTGATGAGGAGCTGTTTGCACCTTCTGTATGCTGAGTGCTCCATGTAGGTTGGTGCAGGCAATACTGCATATGGTGGGACATCTGGCCACATGCTCTTTTCTGCTGTTAAAATAACAAAGATACCTATATATTTTCTTCCTTTTCACCTGTGCAGCCTATCATTTTTGTGCCCATGTCTTTCTTTTATTAGCACTTCTTAGGAAAAATACATGCAAAGAGGTATATGTTAAGGGGAGTTGTAAGTGTATCTTGATATCCAATACTGTGTCACTCAGCTTTGGGGCTTTGGCTTAATGAAACCGTTGTGAGAAGCTGTGTAAGCAACCTGAGTGTTTGGGGCAACTGCTCTAGGTATGAGAGTGTAGGGGGGTTTTGCTGGGTGTTTTTTTTTTTTTTTTTAGTTCTGAAAATAAAAAGCAGAACAAAGAAAGAAAAACATAAAACCTACTGAGAGGCATAGCCCAGGTGCACTTTACAGTTCAGTCCCTCTTGTGAAGCACAGGCTTTTCTTGGAGAGAGGGATGCTGCTGGAAGGATATGCCTTAGTTCTCTCTGTGTGCTAATCTCTCCCAGCAGCTGTTTTTAGCCCAAGATGAAATTCTCTTTGTTTGTGACTGAATAACACTTGTGTTCTGCCACAGCATCTCAAATGTGTAAGTGTTAGTGTAAAGTGGTTCTACCCACAGTTCTGTTTTAGTGATGCTTCTTTTCAGATAAAATCTGGGCTTTGTGGAGATTCTGGGGACTCTGAATGTTGAGAAACTGCAAGAAAAATAGGAGAAGATAATTGTCTAAATTAAGTCAAAACTAGAAATACTGGAAAGAAAGTTCATCACTTAGATGTAGTTGTAGCATTAAGTGCAGTAAAATGCATCTTTTTGGATGAAGTGTTGAAAAATAGCTAAAAGGCAGAATATATGTGTGTACAGACTGATTTATTTATTTTATTTTTTACTGACTTTTAAAGGAGAGAGCTCTTGGTAATTTCCATTCCTGCTGTGGTTTTTTTTCTCTACAGGAACTACTGCAGCTCTGTGATTGTTGATACATGCTTGACTGCTTGAAGGAGTCCTGGCAAGATGGCATCTTCCAGACTTCCCATCCTTATAGCGTTGGCATTTTCCTCTTTGTCCTTTGTTCTTTCACATTCAAACAGGGCAATGTGGTTTCAGGATTTCTTTCCACCTAATGTCTGCCCTATAAATGCCGAAGCAAACACTTTTTATGGCATCATGTTTGATGCAGGAAGCACTGGAACGCGTATTCACGTTTACACCTTTGTGCAGAAGAGCCCAGGTAAGACCCCATGTCAGTCTGTGCACTTGTAGTATGTTGACTTGGGTTCCAACTTTTCAAAACAGTTTTGAGGATTTTTTTCTCAACACAGCATTTGGGGACAACTGAAGATTTCCACAGTTTGTCCTTCAAATGGTCCTTCTGCAGATGTTTATTGTCCTTTTGTGGTGGTGTTTTGCTGTGCAAATATCTTTTTTGTAGGTGTTTTGAAACTCAGAGGTTTCATTCTGGATATACTGGAGAGTTCTGAATTTTTGAATGTTTTCATCTATGCAGCTGTATGCTTATGCTGTTTTTGTCAAATTGCATGTTACCTTAAATTATATCAAGATATATTTAAATTCTGCATATGTTTATTTGCTTTTGTAGCAAATAAAAATCAGTAAATTAAAGAGTTATAAGTTCTGAAGGTCTGAGCCATTTCCAGGAGAACTCCTGTGTTCACGTGCACCACACTCCAGTATATCTGCTGCTGACATGGTGCAGAGGTGCCCAAACTGGCTGCACATGCAACAGGATTCAGACAGGTGAATTAGCTTGGGTACAGTGAGCCAGCACAATTGCAGTGGTTGAAGGCTGGTTGCTGGCACTCAGCTAATAAGCCCTTCAGGGCCATGCGTAGTACCTATGTGTCTTCACATGATTTCATCCATACTTTGGAAGGACTGGTGCAACATCCAACTCGGATGGACTCAGCCTGGTTTGTAATATGCAATACTCAGGAATAGCTCCTATATCCAAGCTGCTCTGGGAGCAGCGGTCACACTTGTTTAACTTCGTAGTCAAGTGCTCAAGCCCAGTCAGCTTTGTTCTGCTTTTGTGAGTTAGATGAATCACTTAAGGATAATTGGGAGTTGATTGTGTGTGTCTTAATATGCACTAGTATTTCACAATTAGCTTGGGGACGGAAAAAGAAAGAAACTTTATTAAGAGTAGGCGATGGTTATGCTACATTGCTGTAAGTCATTGTAGTTCACAAAATGCTAAATGAACACACTTCTAATTATAACAACATGTTATTAATAAATTGTTGGTGAACTTGAAGGATTCAACTGCAACATTCTGCTAAATATGCTCCTGAAGTGAAGGAACAGGGCTTATTTTAGGAGGAGAATAGTATTGTTTGCAAGGAGAAATCAAGGTTAGTCTCCTTGCAGGAGTTGTGGGCAACCTTTCTGAAACTAAAGAACAAGATTTGAGTTGTTGACTGTGTCATGTAATGTTTCATTTGTGCAGAAAACCTTCCAGAGTTGGAAGGGGAAATCTTCGAGTCTGTGAAACCAGGTCTGTCTGCATATGCTGATCAGCCTGAAAAGGTAAGGCTGTGCTTCATTCCCTGGGAGCTGATCTTGCTTCTGCTGGTAACACTTAGGTTCTACCAAGCACTTTAAGTATTACTGATTTTAATTGCAGAGAGTCAAGAAGAAATGTAAAAGTTCTACTGCTGGCTCTCTAAACCTGTTCCTCTACTTTTGTGAGTTAATTTCTACACAGTGAAATAGGAGCTGATGTTTTACATATTTCATCAATGGAACGATTGCTTAATTAATTGCTTAAATGTTATATATAACTAGACTATATGCCTTTTAGAATTTCAAAGACAAAGTGATTTTTGGCTTTAGCAGCATCCATATTCAATGTTTATTTCCCCTATTGCAACCCCAAATACGAGTCAATACATACTCTGTCTCATTTGCAGATAATTTTCCCTGTTTTTCTTTTTGATTGAAAATTCCAGTTTTGCTTGCAGTTCAAAATGGGGGTATTTTCTTGAATTCAGTTAGTTTGAAAGTAAGAGTTCAAGACTGCAGGGGTTTTCTTTTTAGTCGTTTTATGCTGACAAGCAAAGATGGTTCATTTCTCTGACTCCTAAAAATGTTTAATTTTATTTTTGTGTGTGAAGTCTGATCTGCAAAAGTTAGTTTTTGTGAGTAAGGTGTGGTGAAGAATAAAGATGCACTTAGGTTAAGTCAGGCCTTACTGACAGACTTCCATCAAACTGTTTGTTTTGGTTCTTTGCTGTTCTCTTTGGAACAATGGCTTGTAAGTCAGTGCTCAGGGATATGTAGGACTCACTTCAGGCATGCTCAATTCAAATATTTGATTACAGTTTCAGCTGAATAATGACTTATGTACAGGCAGAGTAACTCTCTCCTACTACCTCAGGACCTGTTTTGTTTATATGCAGAGTTTTTCAAAGCACAGCTGGACAGCTACATCTTCCACAACCAGATCTATTCATTAACATATAAATGTGTAATTTTAATAAGAAATTGAAGTTAAGTGCATCCTTTTTATTTTCAAATGTGGGTGGTTGTGAATTCATGTGCAGTGCTCTCATTCCATGCCATTTTATTGGATCGGGAGTCAGAAATGAGCAACAGAGAAGAGAGAGCTAAAGTAAACCTGTTGTGGTGATGCACAGGGACAGTTCTGAAGTAAGCTGCAATTTTCCAGACCCCCTGTGCTGACAAAAAGCTCTTTCACAAGCTAAAGGAGGTGCCAGAGAAATTATAGATGAGGTACACTACCTTGTGTGCTTTGGCAGCCTTGGAGTTGGGGGCTAGCGTAGTGGGAGTTTCAGTTTCTCATTTTGATGAGTTGCATTCCTTGCTACAGGAATTTGAGTGTGAAGCTTTACGGAAGAGTGAATGGCTTTTGGATTTTTTTAGAACTTTGATGTGCGTATGATTTCACTGAATCTTGTTTGTTGGGTAGGAGAGGAGCTTGTCCCAAAAGACATTTCTAGATGTTTATCGCTAATGCCAAACTGTAATTGTTAGAGCAAGGTAAATAGTTGAGTGCCAGCAGGGATGCCTGTACCCGGTGTGGTAACCATTCTACAGCTGGCATTTTAATTACATTTGCTATACACACTTGGAATTCTTATATTGCATTTAGTGAAATCTACAGATATTTCCTCTGGCTTTGGTAGCCTCAGTCAGTGATTGCACCATTTAGTTTCATCATACTGCAAGATATTTAGGTTTCTCTGGTAATCAGTTCCCTTATCGCCCTCCATCCTTTCTAAAATGTACCTTCCACAGACAATATTTCTCTTCCCTAAAATACATTTCTGAAAACACTTTTCCTTCCAATGCAGACATTCTATTTAAGGTTCTAACGAGACGTCTCTTTGTTTTTACACTTGTCTTGAGTGTGGGTGAGTTATCTTCTGTTATTGAAAGCTGCTTTCACTAGTGCTGAGGGGAAAACTGGGAATCCTATTCTCTGATGGCCTGCAGGAGGAAACTATAAGAGAAACATCTTTTTCCTTTTAGGGTGCTGAAACTGTCAAAAAGTTGCTGGACATGGCCATAGATGCTGTGCCACCTCATCTCTGGAAGAAGACCCCAGTAGTGTTAAAAGCTACAGCTGGACTTCGCTTGTTGTCAGAGGAAAAAGCTCAGGCTCTGCTTTTAGAGGTACTAGGGTCTTTTGGATGCACTACTATGGTCTCCCTGATTCATAATTTCATAGTTTTTTCAGTCAGTTCTCCATCTATTTAGCATAAGAGAATTTCATCTGTGGAAAGAGACTGTAATCCCATGTGGAAAGAGACTGTAATCCCATGATAGCACAAAACTCACAGAATGTCTTGTATGGTCCTGAAATCCTCTGTCTTGATGTGGACAGAAGGCATGGAGAGAGACCTATGGTACTTTTTTTGTTCTTTCCTGGCCCTTAAAAGAGGAAGAATTGTCTTCTCCACACACTTGTCTTATTTTCTACTGCTGTGTAAAAGAAAACTTTCTCTGTCACCTTCAGAGCAGAAAAAGACTCTTAAGACCAAGGAATCTAATCATAATTTCTTGCCTCAGGTGAAAGAAGTCTTTGAGGAATCACCATTTCTTGTTCCAGAGGACAGTGTTGGCATCATGGATGGGTCTCATGAAGGTATGTTTTTGAAGAGATAAAAAGTGAAAGCAAAGAGAAATGGGAGAGAGATATCTTGTAAATGTGAGAGGGAAAGAGAAATGGTCACTAAACAAAGGGGGGAAAAATAAAAGGTTTCTAGCCCTGTTTGAAATAATGCAATCCTGCCTTTCGTAGGAGTCGTGATTACTTGGTTACCTGTTAGGCTACAAATGCAAATACATAAAATGATTCCAGAGGATTCAGAACAAAACCTCATCTCAGCAATAAGTATGCAGGCTAATGCAGGCTAACCAGCTGAAGCCTGCACTTGGGAACTGATGGAAAAAAGATGGTACTCGCCTGTGAAAGGCTACATGACAATATATAGCAAGCTAGGATGCTTATGGAAAGTGCCTTGTAAATTCTGCAGTATCAGCATTAAAAATAATCTATTATGATTAGCTCATCAATTTTCAAGTTAAAATTGGAAGGATTGTGAATATTTGAGGAGAATGAAGGATAATAGACAAGTGTTAAAAAATAGATAATAATAAAATAATAAATTAAAAAATATTCTGTTGGGGAAAGTGCACCTAGTGAAGTAGCAAGGAAGTAATGTAAAATACAAGAAAAAGTGAAATACATTGTAGGTTTGAAGTGAGCGATGATTTTGCCATGCAGTACAGACCACTGTAACATTTTGACTACATATCCAGACACTGGATAATAGGCAGGTAAATAATCTGTATGGATGTCTAATGAAAAGAGCCATCTGTTGTGTTACATTCAGTTCAGAACACTTCTTTATGGCAGATAAATTGCCAGTTGGAAGGTGTTGAAGGAAAGCAAGAAGAATTATCACTGTGCTTAAACAACTAATAAATGGAAGAAGTTTAAAGATGGGCCAAGAGGAAAGGAGAAGTAACATAAAGTCTGCAAGTATTTTATTAGTACAGTGCAATACGTAGTTTGTCACTAGGATTAGTGTGTGAATTGTACAGCAGGGAGAAGTGCTGTATTGACAGGGTGCAGGACCAATGAGGCATAATAGAGCACAGGGTAGCCTGCCAAGTTTATTTAAAATTCCTGCCTCTTCTCCTGTCACATGTTTGCATGTGTTTGGGTGAGAATCATGCCAGTGTCAAGCAAGCCACTGGAGTTCAGGGAGCTGTTTCTGTTTTACTGGTTGCTGTTTTGCTGTAGTGTAATTATAGAAACCGCAAGATAAAAACACAGAGTGGTATGAATGCAGTTTTCATATTAGGAATTGAAATGCTGGTGGGGGGGAAAGGGCTCAAGGAAACTTGTGTATTGTGGCAGTTCATTACTTCTTTGTATGTTGTTTGGATAATAGATGTGATTTGTGCATGCTGCAGTTGCATGGATATTACAAAGTCCTACCTATTCCAGTTTATGAGACTTTAGTGAATCAATAATGTGTCGTATCATTTAATTATAAGTCTGAATTATCTCTGAAGTCTGGGGCAGTTAGGTTAAGTTAGTAATTTTAGATTTCCAGGTAAATAAATAACATGTGGAGGGCTGATAACAGTGGGCAGGAGCTTGTTGGGAGTATTCGGAGGTGACTTTTTCTTTTTTTTCACTCTTTGCAGGAATTTTAGCCTGGATCACTGTGAATTTTTTGACAGGTAGTTAATTCTGTATAACTACTCTCTAAATATGAACTTGAGTTGCTTCTGCGGAGTTGATCACCTTAAGTTCCTCTGCCTTGGTTGCCATGTACTGCTTTTCCTCCCCACTGCGGCACCAATGCTAAAGCACTGGATTGTCTTGGGCAGACTGTGTTCCAGAGGCTGTAGTAAGAAGGAGGCATCTTAATCCAGAAGGTGCCGAGATTTACTTGGGTCTGGGAGCCACTGGCAAACTGCTTTCTCTAATGTATGCTGGGGAGTGGTACTGCTAATGTGTTAGAAGGTGGGAAACAAGGTCTTGCAATCCTCTTCATCCCAGTGTGAACTATGCAACTACAATGGTGTAGCAGGGGATCGTGCTTTAGCACTACTGGCTTAGAGAGCTTCTGAGAATGCAATCTAGTGAAAAGAAAATTGGTACTCTAGTAGATACGTGAGCAAACAAAAATGCTGCGCTGGGTGAAAAGAAATTATAATAGCTGGTTCTGTTCTTACTATCCTTCCTCTCCTACCGCTTTTGACCAGCCCTATATATATTGTGGTTACAGAATTTTTGTACTCTCCCTGACAGTCTTCTGCAGGGGATACTTTGTTTCTTACTTTCATCTTTTGCTTGACACCTAGAGATTTATCTGCTTTTGTATCTTTGCAAGTGAGATTTGAATCAAGTAAGAAAGTCTGTGAAATCTTTTTGTGATACCTTCTGTTTCCCCCTCTTTTCTCTATAAGTTTTTTTCTTTGAGGGCCAGCTCAGCCCTTCTGTGTTGCTGTGTTACTGTGATCACTTGGTGGCTGCCTGAACATAGACACAGTATCCACATTTTAGCACTTGTGCACTTCGGGCTGTTCTGAGCATGGTGTTGTTTCCAGGGCAGCTGTCTGGCCAGAACCGGCAAACTGTTGGGACTTTGGACTTGGGAGGAGCCTCAACGCAAATCACATTCCTACCACGTTTTGAGGTGAGAAGTGGTTAAAACTATGCTGGTTGGGACTTCAAGGCCATTGGAGAGACCTGAGCACTGCTGCACTCTCTGATACCACTTTGTCAGTACTGGCTCAAGCAGAACATCTGTGGCTTATACAACATCTGTATTTCTGTTCCCTTTGAGATCAGCAGCTGGTTGATAGGCACTTGGAAACAAAGGAGCCTGGATAACATGAAAATGAAAAGAAAAAAAGCAAATTAGTAAACTTAAAAAGAAGGAGCTTTTGTTTTCTGGACCCAGGCTGCGAAAGCCTCTTAATGTACATATTGCTGTGTATTCCACAAATGTGGAACATTGAATATTACTAGAAATGTAGGGTCTTGTCTATCTTTCTCTTTCCATTCCAGTCTGATAACAGATTATCACTAAGTTTTTCAGGGGGTTAATGTCATATAGAGCAAACGTGTTTAATAATAGCTCAGTCAGTTCTCTGTTTTCTTGCCAATTTCTTCTCATTTCTTTTGAGAATTTCCTGCTCTGTCCCTCAGTCCATCTCTGATGGATTTCTCAGTAGTTTTATAGCTCTTTAGAAACACTTTGAACTGGGACCCTAGTCTGGAGTTTGCATGAGAAAATTACATGATATTGGAAGGGCCCTATAGCATTTTGTACCTTCATAGTGTGGTGTTGTTTATGTCACTCTTTCTGAAGCAGTCTTTTGTTTTCTATAAAAACTCGAGATTCTCAAAGGGTGTTTGGTGACCACAAAACACATGGGTTTTACATCAGGATATTTTAATTCTGCAATGGTTTGTTGTGTTGAAACATGACGTGCAACCTTATCCTGTTCAGCAAAGCCTCAAGTGCTCTGGGCTTGTCCTCTGTTTTGTGTTGATAACACCTGCTGGAGTCGGCACTGGACCAACAGGAAAGGGTGTTGCATGTCAGGGTTCTGGAGAATAAACAGAACTGTGATATAGGCTGAACTGCAGCTCAGGTTTAAATGTCTCCTTAGAGCCTTGCAGGAAAAGGCCTTGAGTGTTTGCTGGTGACCAGGACCAATGGTGTGAATTTGTAGGGCAGTGTGGAGTCCAGGTTCATGTTGCCTGCTTGTATGCTATCTCTGCTTCTCGCCTGTGTTGTCAAGTTCATTTAAAAAAGCAGACACATAGCTCAGTATGATTTTGGGAGTTTTTCACATCTGACAGAATTAGTGATGTCCCTTTGATTTACAGAGGAGTTTTTTTCCTTCCTACAATCTGAGGCAGTCACATATTTACTCTTTTATTAGTTTTGAACAAAATACTCTAAGAGATTCGTTAATGAAATATAAATTAAATGCAAATAGAGAACATAATAACTCCATGGAGCTAATTTTAAGCTAATGTTATGCTTTTCGTGGTTATTATTCCCAAAGCAACTGAAAACCAATCATAATAATTAGGAAGTGTTCTGTCTGGTGTCTGCCTTATTTTTGTGAAAGTAAGGCATGGAAAGACGATTATTTTCTCCAAACTACTTTTTTCCCTGGATCTCTCCTTTTTAAAACTTTTTGTGATGTAAGGTTTGGAACAGAACTCAAAATATGGTAGAATCTGGGTGTGTGAGGCCAAGGATGTGACTGTCATTTCGGTGATGATCAACCTTAGGCCCGAAACAAATTTTGATTTCTGTTTGTTCCAGAGAAGCTCAAGCTGAATACTGCCAAGTTCCTTTCAGCTTCGAGCTGGCTTCTGTCTAGGACTCTACAATTACAGCAAACATAACCCATCTCTGGTCTCCTTACTTGAATGGTAACTACAGACTATGCAGCTTCAGCGCTCACTGAGATGCTGCTGCTTGGCCCAGAGTAACAGAGTGTCTCATATGAGTGTACAGGGCCGAGAAAGAGTGGGTGAATGGGCCCATGAGGAGGGGAAAGACAGAAACTGAGACTGAGAGCTCAGGGACTGGAAACGAAGAAACAGTAATTGAATGCAAGACTGATTCAGATTTACAAGAGTGTAAGAGTTAGTCTAGAAAGAAGAAAGGGTAGAGTACCAGTGGTAAGGAAGTGCACATGGAAGGAAGACTGTGAAAGGAGGAAAACTGGAGGTGGTGAGACGAGAGGTTAATTTAGATTAAAGCATTTAATCCAGGAGGTAAAGCAGCCCTAAGACTGGGAGTGGTCACAGTGTTTCCTTAAGTATCGGCCAAGACCTTTGACATGGTGAAAATGGGGCCTATACTTCGCATTTTTTAATTCTTTTGAGTTCCTCAATTTAGGTGCCTAGTCTGACTAGCAAAAGTTCATAGCACTTGTAGTGTAGCAGATTTCGATGGGGACTCTGTACCTGCAGACTAGCATGGAGTACTCTGGAAAAATTCAGGTATCCTGAATTAGAAAGTGTTTTCATCCTGATCTGTTGTGCTTCCCTGTTATATGTAGAAGTAGCACAAAGATGCGTAAAAATAAACTGCAGATACTACAGCAGTGGACACCATTGGAAGACTGTTCTTTGTTTTCAAAGCAGATCAGATGAGTGTGCACTAAACCCTGTGGGTATATCTATGAAATTACGTCAAAGTTGGTTAGTCTTTGTTGCATAATATAAACTAAAAGATTTTTTTCTTTTACTTAACTTTTAGGAAACTTTGAAGGAAACCCCTGGGGATTTTCTTACCTCATTTGAAATGTTTAATAGCACCTACAAGCTCTACACCCACAGGTGAGGAGCAAAGCCTGCTGTCTCTGCTGGGGAAATCAGTCTGCAGCCCTGAGCTACCTACAGATGGCCATGTCATCCTGGTACCAACAGCTGAGACTGTGATCTTTTTTACTAGTTATCTGCTTGAAACATTAGTTGAAGTTGAACGTGACATTAGTTGGCTGGAAACATTCCAGGATCATGGTTAATGTCACTGCAAGGGAATATTAGGCAGTCTGTCAAATGAAGAGGAAGCATTATGAGTCAGTATATTTAAGGAGAAGAATTCTTATTACTGTATTCAAGCCAAATATTCTGGAACAAGCAGAAAGGTAGATATCATGCAGTCAGAACCAAAGATAATCAGAGATTTGGAAAGAAGACCTTCCTGAGACTTTTTCCGTCTTAGTTCAAAATGGCATATCAGCAACTGGACAACAAGTAAAACCTAGGCTGATGTAAATCAAGGACACTCACAGGCAGCTGCTACAGACCATTGAGCTAAACAGATTCTTGAACCAAATGGCATTCTCATAAACATTGTTCACACCCTAGCTTACAAGGATGATGAGTGTAGTAGGTATCTGAGGAGTCAAACAGGTGAATTTCACACAGAGCCACAGCTCCCAGTTAATGGGAGGTTCTGCAGGTCTGCCCTAAGAGCACATAGTCTTATGTGTGTTACATGAGAATGGCCATCCTATTCCCCATGCACTCAGCACATACCCTTCTTTCTCCCTGATTTTTAAGATGGTACGTTTTTGCTTTTCATGATCATGTATAAATGTCACATCAGCTCTAACCACTGTCTGCACTTTTAGATTTAACCATTTTACGGCTCTCTGTAGTTCTTGGGTTTGTGTCACTCTTGGGATTGTTCTGGCAAAGGGAACTCTCTGTTTTAGAGAGGGGAGCCTTGTGGGAAGCAGAGGAAGGAAATTTGGTTTGGCTGTTCCAGGACTTAGGAAGAGGGTGTAGGTAAAGCATACCAGATGTGCAAGAATTAATATAGTGTCTGTCTTTGTTGTTCGCAGCTATTTGGGGTTTGGACTAAAAGCTGCCAGACTGGCAATACTTGGAGCTTTGAATATGGAAGGTATGTTCATATGATAAAACATCCAAGATTTTTGAAGAGATGGTTAGACTTAGTCTCATGTCAGCAGCCCATTTCCTGTGTGTCTTCACTTCTGTATCTTGTGCTTTTCTATATTTTTGCCGGTATAGATCTGTCTGAAAACAGGCTATCGCTTGTTAAGGAGTCATCTTGTGAGACAGCTTCTTTTCTCTGTTTTAAAGTTCAGCCAGCAGCGAGTGTAAATTCCACCAGTGCACACATGGGAACATAGGAACACCATATAGACATGGCCAGCCATGAACACACAGCTTTACAAGCATCCACAGAAGCATAAACATCAAGAATAGATCCTTTTCCTAAGGATAGCTGCTTAAGACAAACCCACTTCATAGCTATCTTTGGTATCTGCCTGGCCTGTGGTGTTCCCCCAGACCTGTTGTGTGCACAGACTAGTCTAGCTTGAAGTCCACAAGCACATCACACTCTCACTATCCTGCATGCATACTCACATTCCTGAGTCTTTCCAATCTCTGACTCAGAGCTTGGATCTTTTGTCCAATCTCTGGCCAGGACCTGGGATTTTTCTACCTTCTGGATTCTTTCTTGCTAGCTAGATGGGCTTGTGTTAATTACTTGAATGTACTCAAAAAATAGTTGGGAATGGGGTAGAAGAAGATAGGGCAGATTGCAGTGGTTGGTCACAAGGCTGAGACAGAAAAGCACACTGACCAGCTGCCTGCTTACTTGTGATTGTCTTTTATAATTCCCTCTGGTTTGCCGTAGTTGCACTTCCTTGAGCTTTTCATTTCCCCTCTTTCTCTGCCCTTGAGCCTTTCCTTAAGCATCCCACAGTGAATTTTGCAGTCCCCCAACCATTCTGTAAGAAGTTTGCTTTTTCTGAGACCTGTGCGGGCTGCAATAAACATGTTTTTTTCTTACCACTTACAGTATTTCTGGTTGAACCCTTCAAAGGTACCTTCAGTGGATCCTGGATTGGCCACTGATTGCTGTCTTAGATGTTTTTGTCTTCGTTGCTTAGTTGCTTTGTTTGTCTTGGTTGTCTGCTGGTCGTTAGGGTTTGTGTATCTGTGTGCTTAATTTATTACCTCTCATTTCTTGTGTTTTGTTGTGAATAGCCATTATCCAGATATCCTTATATCTCATTAAAAAGTAATCCAGATATCTCATTAAAAAGTGATGAGCCCAGCTGCTCTGCAGCTTGCAGGACAAAATGGACACAACTTTTCCAGACTTGAGACTGGTCCTTAATTCATAATTAGTTAATGCCTCATCCATCAATTCAGATTTTTGTACTTTTGAAAGACCATAATGAAGATCTTTCAGCCTTTCCTGGTTTTGCGGATTGGTCTATAGCTGTGTTAAATTCTGTGCTTTCTGACTCTCCTCTCTGCTTTCATTTCAGTTGTGGATGGACAAATGTTCCGCAGTTCTTGTTTGCCAAGGCAGCTGGAGGCAGAGTGGCACTTTGGGGGAGTGAAATACCGGTATGGTGGCAACAAGGAAGGTAAACTAAGGAGACTTGTTTCTTATCTCCAGAATCTAAGTTTTTCCTTGTCAAATATTCCATCAGTTAACGTGGGATATGAAGGATACCTGTCCAGGCATAGAGTTGGGCTTTTGAGAAAGCCAAATTAAAACCTGAAGCTTTAAGAGTAGCTGGTCTATACTCTGTCCTATGTGATCTCTTATACAAATGCTACCTCTATAGGAAATGTTGAAAATTACTTGTGCAAATAAGAGAGGTTTTTCTGAGTCTTTAAGCAAAGTGCAAAAACTGTCTGTGTTAGGGTACAAACATTTTGGCCTACCAGTTAATCTCCCTTGTGGGAACTGTTTCTTAAGAGTCCCTAATAATAAGTCCCTAATGTTGCATACAGAGGGTGAGGTTGCTACCATCAGTAATTTGAACAGAGTGGGGAAGTTGAGAACCAAGTTGCAGACTTGGCATGTGTGGAGTGGGTTGATAAAATTACAGTGTGATGGAGAGGGAAAGCAAGGTTTTATCTAAGAGGTGGTAGCAAATGTAAATAAGAGTCTGCTGACCACAGAACATATCAATGGGGTTTTTTTCTGATATGGAAGTTGTTTGTGCAGAGCACCTTTCAGACATAGCCATGATCTGCTCTAACCAATTCCACTTGATGATGGTGTTTTAGAGTCCTTGCCCGCATGCAGATGCCATGCTGAATTACAGAAGGAATATCTAAGATCTTCGTACCTCTTCTGATGCTTTAATCGCTGCTTCTTTTTCATCCTATTGCCACTAATTCTTCCATCTCCTGCATATGCTCTTTGCTCACCCCATCTGTGGTTTTCTGACAGGAGAAACAGGATTCAAGCCTTGCTATTTGGAAGTTCTCAAGTTTGTCAAGGGGAAACTTCACCAACCAGATGAGATTCGTGGAAGTTCCTTCTATGCTTTCTCCTATTACTATGATCGAGCGGCTGACACCAACCTAATCGGTAAATTTGGGGTAATCTACTACATTTGAGCATGTCAACCAGAAGGTAGACAGAGGAACCCTGGAGGCTGGAGCCATGGGGGGAAGAGAAAAGGAGTGATATTGAATAAGAGGAAATACAGAAAATGCCTTCAGGAAGTGCTGTGTATCTATCAGTGCAGTTTGATGTTCAGAGCTCAGCAGATGAAGCATGTGCCCTGAGCTCCAGTTATACTTGCAGCTCTGTTTTCTGTTCCTAACAGATCTCACTCCCAGCATAGCATTCCTGAATTGCACTCTAGGGTCAATTTAGGTATACAGCTCAAATGCTCTCAGGTCTATGACAATGTTCTCTCACCTCTTCTTTTTCAGATTATGAACAGGGAGGTGTTTTGGAAGTGAGAGATTTTGAACGAAAAGCCAAAGAAGGTAATTGTCATAAGAGTTGGGAAACTGGTATGGACAAGAAATAACAAAAATATGATTCTACAGGCAGTACATAATATGAGTTTGATTTAAAAGGGAAAAAAGGAAGTTGTATTTAACCTTTAATTTACACCTGTGTCTTGTTACTTGTATTAGTCAATACCTCTAACTGATACAGAAAAGAATACAGTGAGGGGGAAAAGCGTTGGTGGCTTTACAGCTCTTTTCAGGAGAGGAAGGTGGTAATTCATAGATGTCAGTACAAAAGAGAGTGAGTTTGCTGTATCGGGAACTCTTTCGGTCAGTCTGCAACTCTGAGTTTCAGAGCGCTGACTTCCAGAAGTCTGTCACCTGAAATCGTTTTTAGTCTTTAACTAAATGGAGGGAGAGAGTAGAGGTTAAGTCTGACAGCCTATTCTGCATTCCTTTCCCTCCCTGTGACTTTCTTCCTGAATCCTTGTCCTATTTTGTACCTCCTGTGAATAAAGAGCTCCCACCTTGCCATGCTACTGATGGCTAAAACCAAACTACCTCTGTACTGCGATCACTTTCATGAGGATTACTAGACCATATTTTTCACCAGAAGATGCTGGATTATATAGTTCAGGACTTACTTTTTTAAAATAGGACCTAAATTCTAATGATTTTTCAGTTAAACTTAATCTCCCTGGAAACTTGGATGATTTTGAGTAGGGGTATTAAGCTTTAAAATTTGAGTGGGGGTTGGTTGTTATTTTTTCCCTGGATAGTGAGAGAGCATATTTCCAAAGATGTGGCTGTTACTAAAACCATCAAACCACTTATTTAGCTTTAGAGCACCAGCAGATCAATTCTGTGATCCTAAAATAATGCTTCTCTGTCATTTCAGTAGTAGGAGGATGCTGCTTATCTTTTATTAAAAGGAAGTTGATTCTGCTCTTGCTGCTTGTAGAATAAGGCAGTAACAGCAGGTCAGTCACTGTCACCCTTACTGTGGAATACTGACTTAGCTGCAGTGAGGGAGTGGTTGGCTGGGCAATAGCCTGTTCTATGTCCTTGGACATCTGTGGTTGGAAAAAATAAAAGAAGTTGCCATCCTAGAAGATGGGGTCTGTTATTGGAGCCATCTGTGAAGACTAGATGAGGAAAACAAGTGATACTGTGTTCTTGAAAAAATAAGTGATCTACCAATGCCTTGCTAGTTACCAGTTTAGACTTCAAAAGAGCTGTGTGGATTATGTTGCTGTAATAAAAAGATGTACTTATGATGGAGTTCAGACAAACTGGACATATTGTATGGTTTATTCTCCAACATTATTGAACAGCTGTGTAGCATGTACCACCATATGTCATATGTGCCCACTGATAGAAGAGGGTGGCTTGTTTTAGTAGGCTTTGGCTTGAGTTCAGTTCAAATGTACAGTGTGGATAACAGCTCTTTTTTTGCTGAGATCCCCTTTTTTTTTTTTTTTTCTTCCTTCTCTAGTCTGTGATAACATGGAGAGGTACAAGTCAGCCAGTCCTTTCCTCTGCATGGATCTCACTTACATCACTGCTTTGTTAAAGGAAGGTTTTGGATTTAGGGACAACACACTCTTACAGGTGAGAAAAACAGTTAAATCCCTAAGCCAGCTTCCCAATTTCTGTATCAATCAACATGCGTGAGTTTGCTTTTCTGGCTAATTATCTACTGAATCTTTCCAGGGTTGTAAGATGTAGTTGCTGTCATTTTTGCAACATAGGAATCTAGAGAATTGTCAGGAACAACTTCTTTTTCTTTCTCTATAGTTAACAAAGAAAGTGAACAACATAGAGACAAGCTGGACTTTGGGTGCTACCTTTTACCTGCTGCAGTCTCTGGGGATGACCTATTGAGCTGTGATAGTCCTGTGGACTTCAGCATTTCTGAAAGGCTGAGAAAACAAATTGAAATCTCCAGGTATGTTGTTCAGCTGGAACTGGTCACAGAGCAGAACATGGACCAAAGATATAAGACAGATCTTTACCCTGGATTGGCATTGTGCCTAATGAGAGTTGACAGAGTATAATTTGCAATTGTGATTGCCATAAATGATACAGAATCTGCCTTCTGAAAGTCAAAAGGCCTAAACGCCAGCAGAGAATACGTGAGGGGCTCAAAACCAGCATTCACCAGCATGTTTGTTATAAGCACAGAGTACCTGGATGTGGTGGCAGACTACAGACATGTGACTTCCCTTACCCCCTTCTATTTTAAAAATACGTAACTTAAGTTTGCTTTTGAGATGTTAAATACAGAAATTAAAAATACCATCAACAGTCATTCAAAGAGAAGTGAACAGCTCTGGATGCTGTCAACCTCAGTGTTCCAAGTAGCTGGCTGCTAGCTTAGCTAATACATGGCAAGAAGACTCCAGTCTTTTCAAGAAGGGCCTGCTATAAGCACACTTAGAGCATGGTTTTGGGAAAGGTGCTAGCTAAAACATAGTAACTTACTAAGCATTTGTTTAAGCAGAACTTGTGCCTGACTGTTCATGCTCCTTTTTTTCTGTCCTTTACAAGTCTGTGCAGCTACACCATACATCTGACTACCAGGCTTGGTGAATTGATTCATTTGGCATGTAGTCATAACACATAGTTGTGCTGGCACAACGAGGCAGCAGTGCCAGCTATTCAAACTCCACTGCCTGAAGAAATGCTTGTCACATTACACCCACAAGGAAATTGCAGCCAGATGAAACGGCTGATCTGACAGCTCGCTTTGCTGTGAGAGGCAGTTCTGTTTCTCTGCTCTCAGCAAGGCACTCCCACAGCCTTCTTTCCACTGCTGTTGGTGCTCTTCAGGTTCTTTGGTGAACTAATTCATGACACCAAACTTGAGGTAACTCAGCTCACCCACGAGTCGAGTCCATTGCTAGCGTGAGGGAAGCGGGCACTGCACAGTGCGGGGACACCTGCTGGGCCAGCGAGCTGTCAGAACATCACAGCCCATTTTGTTGGCTAAGGTGAGGTTTCCCATCTGAAACTTTGGGTGTCTGGCTCCCTACACTGTCCTTAGGCACCTCCTCTGAATACGGAGCTGCAGTGAAACAAGTTCTTTATACAGTTGTTAAATTATGAAAATAGAGCAAAATTAGCATCAGAAACAGGGAGAACAAGAACAGAAGTAACTTCGCTTTCTTATCCCTTATTTATCCCTTATCCATTTCAAATTGTTTTAAACTTCATTTCTCTTTAATTTAATGTAGTGGACTTAAACCCATAAAATGGTGTATGCCGTGGATTTTTAATATATATGGCAGGTCCTTCAGAACAGTGCATCCAGTGAAGCGATTACAGCTGTTTAGGAAGCCCAAGACTTCTGTCAGGATAGCATGAAGCTACTTGAGTAATAATTTAAAGTGAACCTTGCCATCTCTTCCACACCAAACACATAGATGCAATGATAGATCAATATTTTAAATCATCTTGTCAGAAAGGCTAGAAAGTGGGGCTGTAGGAGCCTAGTTTTCTTGTTTAATTGGCTGTATAGATGATCAAAATTGCTCCAATACCTCAAGGCTTTACCTTGCATTGCCCCAAGTAGAAACAGCTATAGAGACTTTTTCCCCCGTGAAATAATTGGCAGCTTGCTCATGAAAAATTAGTATCTTCTCCCCATGGGAGAAGGCACAGATGAATTTACTTCAGCATAACAAAGAGGTACTACTCACATGACTAAGGGAACCTTTTATCCACTGATCTCTTGTGATAAGCACTTTCCTGTAGGGCATTTGCTGGTACCTATTTGCAATAAAATACCTTTCCCCGCTTCTGTCAAACCAAAGACTGCCCTCGCATCACATTCTCTGCAAACTGGATTAATTCACAGCAAGGGGAGGAAGTAGTGCATTAATGTCTTCAATGGTCTTGCCAAGCTGTTTGGGGACAGAAATTTGCCTTACTGTGAAGATTAGCCTTTTTCCTCTAGTGCAAGTTTGCCTGTGGCTGATTAAGCTACCCCTTCTCATAACTCAGGTTTTATGGCATGAGGGTGCAAGGCATGCTTTTGATTGAACAAGTTCAGTCAGCAGCAAGAAGCCAAGGATTGGGGATGGACACCTTGCTGTAAATTCAGGCTGTTTTTTTGAAATAGGAAATGCTCATCCTACATGTGTACTCCTTACCAGAATGTTTGAGATCCATGTTGTGAAATTCCCCAGTGTCACAACACACTTCTGTTCCCTCCTCACTAGGAGCTGCTGTTTGAACATGAAGAAAGTAGTTGTGGCCTCTTCTGAACCATAAACATTTCTTATTCTTCCTTGTGTTTGGCAAAACTTAATATATGTTCTGGTCTGCACAGCAAGGTGACTGCACATGCATTCATTTTGTCTTCAGTGAACATTTTTGTATTCTTTGAGAATACAAAGTAGGATGCAGTGGTTACTGGCCAGGTTGTGTTACCCTGATAACTGGCTAATTTAACGATCCAAAAGTCACCTTTCACTCTGAGCCAGTGCTATTACAAACTCTTACTATATCTCAGGGCTAAGAGCTGAAACAGTGAGGCTGTGGTTCAAACAGGACAGGAAGGTGGGTTGTATAAAGAAGAAGCAGCACTGCATCTGCCGCCTGAACAGACACTGGCACACAGACGCAAGGAGTACTTGAGAGTTTGGTTTTGTCTGAAGGGAGGATGAACTAGAAGAAGAGTACCATGCAGAGGAAGTCTCTTTTCTGCATTCTTTGCCTCAGACTCTGGTACTACAAATGCTGGGGGGGAACACCTGCTTCCCAGTACCAAAGTTGAATTAAATGTGAATCCTCAGGGCCTTTCTTTTGTCAGTGGCAGAATTCATTAACTGAAGCAAAACTGCTGCTGTCAGGGGCCTGATCCTTCAGTCATGAGAGAAACAAAAACTCTGTTCAAAAGTTTATTTTTGCAAGAAATTGCAGAATTGAGCCCCTGCTGTTTACATTTGAACTACCCAGGTGAGTGGGGGGATTTAGAGAAGCCAATCAAGTCCTTACACTTACCCTAGTGCAGTAATATTATTTATTAGCTAAACTAAAGACTAAACAGCCTTTTAAGAGAAGAGCTCTACTTGCAGCCCTGATTTTTATCTCCACCTTTCTGATGTCTTTTACTCAGCCACTAACAGGAACTGCCTAATAGAGTGACTGCAGAAGCACAAATAATGGCTTTCAGTTCAAAAGTTATGTTTCATTCTTTCTGATGTTAATTCCTGATACCGGTCAACCATATGTGTAAATCTTGGTCATGGGCAGTGCTTACTTAATTTTGTAAGTGGCAAATGTCTAATGCAAGAGGCTTGTGTTTGGAACCTAAGACAGAATATCCTGAATTGTCTATTTTAGTAATTAAAGGATTTTTAACAATATTCAAGGTTTGTGGTGCAGTTTTCTTTCCTAGACATTGTTTTCTTGCATCTTTTCAGTGGAGCCCTTAGGACTAGCCCGTTCCACAAGAACCACCATTATTAAATAAAGCAAGAGAAAAACAGAGAAAAGGGTTAAAGAACGAGAGAGAGAGAGATGTAAAATGTATCTGCCACCATGCATTGTCTCCCTCTGCTGAACACTACCCCTACTTTCTGAGCTGAGAAGGTGCCAAGAACCCAGGAGAGATGTTACAGCTCTAGAAATCACATCAGAGAAAACTGAAAGTAACTAAGCAGCAAAAGCTGTAGGTGGCAAAGTTCAGCACTGTGTTTGCAAAGACAGACAGCTGTTTCCACCTCAGTCTTCAATTCAAGAGGCCCAAATTAAGTGTACATTGTACATTTAGTTCTGTGGCTGAAGACATCATGGTACTATGGGAAGAAACCCTAAATCCTCTTGAGGAGGGCAGATGAAACAAAGTTTTTGCATAAACCAGTGGATGATGTAATACACAGCTCAATCTCTCAGTTTTATTGGTAAATTATAAAATAACACAATGATTCAAGTCAGTCACAGTCCTTTTAAGGGCAATGCATTCACGGGCAAGCTGCAGTTCCAGACTGACAATGGATCACTTGCTGGCAAAAGCCATGATCTGCTCCTAAAAGAGAAGTAATTAATAAACATAATAAGCATGTGTTCTAAGAAGCAGCTCTAGGTGCCTTCACTTCTAAATAAATGGACAACAGTTCTTGGCCAGTCTTTCTAGCCAAGTGCAGAGCATCTACCCCTGTGTGCTAGAAAATCAGAGATTTCCTTTCCTTCCCAAGTAGCACACTACAGGTGTTTCCAACAGGTTCTGTGGCCAGAGACAAGGTCTTCATTTGGTTTTTTTACTTTAAACAGAGAAAGAGAAAAAAAAATTCCAGGTACTGAAGCAGCTACATAGCCTTCCTTAATAAAGACATCATGCCAGTGGCAGCTGCTCTGCCTTAGGAATGTACTGCTTTTCAACTTGGGTAGTGTCTCAACTGTGACACAAAGGAAACAGGGCACCTGTATTTATCAGGAAGATGACTTGATTTGTGGAATAAAAATTAAAATCCAGGAATGAGGAATCTAATGTGCTCTGCTTTGTGAGCAGAGGGCTTAAGGAACTTCACAAAAATCCAGCAATGAGGTCTAGGTGGTGAGGAATTTAGGCAGATAAACACAGACTCTCTGTTTCCAGTGTAAGACAGAACCTCCTCATAACTGCCTTCCTCAAGTAATTTCCATCATAGAGGTTTGCACTTCTGCCACGAGGGAACAATTTCATAAGGCAAAACAGCACAGAAACAGGTAAGTCTGAGCTGCACACTGCATCTGTGATGTCTTAATGAAGATGTGTCTTCAGAGGGCTGTTTTTTTCTGTGCGTTGGTGGAATGCAGGTTCAAGATTGCGATTCCATAGCAAAATAAAGCCAAAGACTTATGATGACCTCTAACCCCCAACTACTGATACAGAATAGAGTTACTTATATCCCTTGTGCTGCAAGAAAACAGTCACTACTGAGCCATCAATTGTTTAGGAACTCCTTGGCTCCTTCAGGACACAAAACCCCCAGTTTGAACAAGTAGCATTTTTCCAATGAAAAATGTTTCATTTAAAACAAAAATCTTTACAGCTTGTGCATATTTCAGGAATAGTTTTGGAAAATCCCTACAGCACTGACTAAAGTGAGATCCTTACTTTGACAGGAGGCAGGGCATTTGTTGCTTGCAATCCCCATGTCCTCAGCAACACCAGGGGAGCCAGCCTCGTGGAGTAGAGCCTCTTTAGCAAATCAGTAGCAGCTATCAAGGAGACGTTGTGCCTCTGACGTTCTGTTTCAAACTTCAGGAGATGTTTTAAGGAGCCTGGAAGAGATAAGTGAATGCTTCTATTAAACATGATGCACCACAAACAATTATGCATCTTACCTATATAGCAATCTCCCCTGGCAACAGAACAGAGAATTAATTGATCATCAATAAAGACCTCCTTCTGCCAGCTAGTGCTCCCCATCTCTTTAATTACCATGTGGCAGAACTTTACTTTTTTTTAAGAAGCTTTGAAATTTGTGGGATGGAAACTGCATCCAAAAATCTTAAACTGCTCCACAACCAGCGAACATCAGAACAGTTGTGCTGCAACAAAGCTTGTGCCTTCCAAACACAAGACAGCAACATCCTGCAACAGAGGTAATGCTTGCCCTGCTGTCAGCAGCAAAGGCCTGTAAGACAAATCTTCTTACTGACACTCCATTGTCTTGGATCCTTACCCAGGTCAGTCCCATTGAAGGCTGCTGCACTGAGGTGATGAGCTAAACAAGCAATATCACCAAAGCCCAGGTTTACACCTTGTCCTGCAAGTGGGTGGACTCTGTGTGCTGCATCCCTGGAGCAAGATAAGACAGAAATTTATTTCTCTTCTTGAAGAAAGCCACAGTGGCTGACAAACCCCAGAAGGGATCAGTGTAGCACTCCTCACCTCTGCAATGAACACCACCTTACAATGCGCTTTTCCCCGTACCTCTTGTATGCTATGCTGAACTACCTGACTGCCTCTCCAGTTGTAAGAAGCAAGACAAAGGGGAGATAACAAAAAGCAGTTCTGAAAGGAAAAATTATAAAGAGGTGACTAGCCAAAGTCCTCTCTCGGATTGAGTGTGGAACAGGCCTCAATGTTTTTGTAAGTGACCTCAGCACAACAGGTCTATCAATGGCACATTGCACAAACACAAGGTGGACAGATGTCATGAATATAACAGAGAAGGGGGATATCATTGAATAGAAACAAAATCAGGTTCTTTTATGAGCAGACTTATCTCTAAAGGACAAAGCCAAACATATTGATAAGGGAGTCATAAAGTTACAGAAATTAAATGAAGCGTGGGTATGAAATGCAAGATCATGTACTTTACCAAGCTGTGAAGCACAGAGTGCTCCCAAGCACAGAGTGGCTCACAAGTTGGAAAGATGAAAAGTATCTGAAGTGTAGTACAGCATCCCAGCATTACTAAAAGCTACCACCGTATTGCAGCTGTGGCAGAGAAAAAAGTGCATGCAACCTTAGAACACCAAAAAATCAGACATTTTCCTATTTCAATAGGGCACCATACAAAAGCCTATGACATCCCCCATGGAATAATTTGTAAGAAAGGTGAGTTTAAAACTCAAACTGGTTCACAGAATGGCTGCTACAATGTTTGGGGAAGTACAGGTCCAGCATGAGATACTGGATTGTTTCATCAGACTATACAAACCAGAAACAGGAAACAATTATCTTGCAATTTACATACATAATGGACAGAGAGCTACTCATGCAAAAGGACACAAGGGCACACAGTACAAACTGGGCCTGGATAAAGCCAAATTGAAATGATATATTATTTCTAACCATCTGATTTGTTGACTAGAGTCGCTATCCTTGCATCATTTCTAAGCACACGCCACCCACCCACCCAAGGGCCACCACTGGGCATCTTACCCAATAAGAGCCACGCGGTGCTGGACATACTCTGTTGCATGCCCCATTCCAAGAGGGAACATGGCTCGGCTCTCTGGATCTACTTTAGCAACACTTGGGGGCAGCTGACGGACTGCAGTCCCTGAGGGCTTCAGGAGTGAAATAGCAGATCGAAACATGGCCCCAGCAGTGTCAATGAAGTCAGAGTGGTTTATGTTGCTCCACTGAAAAAGACAAACAAATCTTTAGATGTTGAGCCAAACTAGGCCTATAAAACAATCCAGCTAAAAAAAAAATCAGAATCAGTTCCAAATACTGAATTTTAACCACTTGGACAAAACCTATACAGTAGAAAAACTATCTTCAAGTATGTTCTAAAACTATGTTTTAGGACATACAAATTTTCAACTAGGATGAGCTTACCTTCCTACCTTTGGAAATTTGGTCAACTTATGTGACTTTCAGAACTAATCTAACTCAGTCCCAAGGGGTCATCCGTTCTTTGCTAAGTGCCTTTTAATATCATCCTCACCATAGGAAGGAACTTCTGAATCCACCTCTCTCTTCAAGCTACAGGGTTCCATTCCATTTCTTAAAACCTCATACCTGCCATGAGGCTGATACTCACAAAGGCAGAGTTGATGCTATCCACAAAACTTTCCTCATCCATAGCGAGAAGTTCCGATGCATGTTCATGAGATGTAGACCAGACCAGAGAGCTGGCAGTATCAGACAGCTAATTTAAGAGTATGTCAAGAGGAAATATCAGGAGGAAAAGAAGCAAATATAAATATTCAGTACAAAGATTTCCCCACTGCCCTCCCCTGCACCAGTCTCTCTGCAAATTACTCTTCCAGCCCAACTTGCTACAAGTGGGAAATACCAAGGATAACGTGAAAGGGCAGGAGGGGAAAACATGCAATAAATTAAGAGTGAAGGGCAGATGCACAAATTCTTAAGAGACAGAACTAACAGAAAAAGGCACAGACAGAAATAAAGTTACTAGAAAGAACAGATTACAAAACTTTTAAGAATACTTGAAAAAATTACAAAGACCACAAGTCACCTTACCGGAAGAAGTGCAATTGGCCCAGTAGGAAGGAACCTCTGCCATGCTACATTATTGTCTGTGGCCTACAGTGGAAAGAAGCCAGTGGACAGTTATGAATTAGTGACCTGGAGCACCCTGATCAAGCTGTTCTTTTGCCTATGGAAGAGTCAGTTAGCAGAATTTTACCTCAGATAAATGGAGAGTTGCCACCACAGCTGACTGGTCATACTGGTGCTCAATGTTCTTAATTTCAGCTTCCTTCCGGACTACAGATTTATGACCATCTGCACCAATCTGCAAAACAAAGAGATATAAAGCAACTTCTTTAGCTCCTATAAAGCCAGTATCTCACTACAAACCTCAGCCTGCACGTACCCATTTCCTGCTCACTCACAAAAAAAAAACACCTGGCCCAAACCCAGAAAAGGTAGCCCCTTCTGCTCTTGTCCAGTACCCCCTTCTGCTCTTGTCCAGTTCAGCAGTCTCCTTGCACTGGGTACAGAAAAGGCTATGCACTGTGTCCCATAGCATCTCTGACAGAGTTAGCCACTCACCTCACTCAAGCACTCCATGTGGGTGGAGCGGCACACATGGAATCAGAACCAAATCCAGTGGAAAGGACTTGGATTTGAGATGCTGCCTGATCAACAGAAATGAAGAGCTTAGTTACCAGCAGCTTGGTCTGAAGTCTGCGTCCATCAGCTAACTCAATTTGGACCCAAGGGGTTGTGTCACAGCTGTGGGAGGGAAGGGGCCACGTATACCCGACTGCTCTGGTCTTGTAGAAAACCTCCACCCGGTCTGATGGGAACACAAAGTGCCACGGTCACAGCAGGATACAGACAGGAAAAAAGGAAACATTGCTACAACAGCAAAGGTCACACATATTTTAACAGCACCGTAGGAGCTGACCCTACAATTCTCAAGACACCCTGAAAGAACAGACCTGAACAACCAACCCCTTGTCACTACAAGGCCTGCTTTGGACAAGGAGCTACAGATCTTTTAATTAAGTCTATTTTTGGAGAGACTACATTCTGGAGAATTACATATACAACTGTTTCTTGCTGTGTAGCCTTCAGAAGACAGATTTCTCCCTTCTCCCCCAATTCAAGAAGCTGCCACGTCTCAAGAATCGCTTGTTAGACGAATTTCTCCCTCTCAAAACTTAGAGCACGCAAGACAAGGCAAGTAACTGAAAGCTCTATGCAGGAAATAAAATAATCAAGAAGTTGTCACTACCTGCTACTGCATCTAACTGTTTTGTGAGAGCAGACATAATGACATCATTCTCCACTATGTAACCCATGTCATCTAAGTCATCTTTCTCAAAAATGATCATGGCTTCAGAACAAGCATCCCATACCTACAAAGAAAAAATACATTACATGAAGTTACAAAGAAGTGCTGTCCCTTTCAGAGACTTAACAGCAAAAGGACATGGTAATCGAGAAATACAGAACTAGAGGAAACATCCTGGATTACTGTCCATTCCTTCATTCCCAGCTACTAAAGTGTATCACGTAATTCCTGTCATTAAATGATTTAGGGTCAGCTCAAAAAGTAATTGCAAGTCAAGTTTTTATCCCTACTTTCCTGTTACATAAGTAACATATAAAGCTACCCTGCCACCTTGCTGTGCCTTAACCCCAACAGGCAGCTCAGCCCCATGCAGCTGCTTGCTCACTCGTCCACAGTGGGATGAGGAAGACAACTGGAAGGGTAATAGTGCAAAACCAAAACTCATGGGTTGAGGTAGAGGCAGTTTAATAGGATAAGCAAAAGTTGCATATGCAAGCAAAGCAAAACGAGGAATTCATTCATCCCTTCCCATGGGCAGGCAGGTGTTCAGCCATCCCCAGGAGAGCAGGGCCCCATCATGCATAACAGTTACTTGGGAAGACAAGCCCCACCACTCTGAATTTCCTTCCTCCTTCATTTCCTCAGCTTTTATTGCTGGAGCATGACATTGTATGGTATGGAATATCCCTGTGTTCAGCTGGGGTCTGCTGTCACAGCTGTGTCCCCTCCCAGCTTCTTGTGCACCCCCATCCTGCTCACTGGTGGGGCAGCGTGAGTAACAGAGACAGCACTGGCACCGTGTAAGCACTGCTCAGCAAAAGCTGAAACATCCTTGTGTTATCAACAGTTTTCATCACAAATCCAAAACACAGTCCCATACAAGCTACTATAAAGAAAACTAACTCTCTCCCGGCCAAAACCAATACACACCTTTACCTTTATTTTCTAGCCAGTACCCATTCCTCAATATCTACAGGTTCCAATAGGAATCCACCTTTCAGCCTGTAACACCAAGACCCTGAGAACAAGTATTTCTGAGTAGACTGCAACCCACAAAAAAGGAACAGGAAGGAACATTAGCATGACCTGCCCTTTGCCAAAGAAAGAAAAACCTTTGTAGCATTGATGTGAGTACTTTGGAGAATTCAGAGAAGACAAACACACGGTATATTTGCAGCCCTGAGTAAGGCACCTGCATTCGCCGGAATGGTTTGAGTCTCAGGCTGCAGACATGATCCCAGGCACCAAAACCTGAAAAAGGACACAAATGAGTGGAGACACAGGCTCACATGTGACACTGAGACCAAAACAAAACTGAAGCTCACTCCACACTCTCCTCTACCCTCCCTGGCTATCAATGCTCGGGTCAGCTTCCACCATACCTCAGCAGAGCCAGGTCTGCCTCAGTGCTATCACAGCTCCAGCATCACATGGTTTTTATTGCTAACACAAGCCAGCAGGAAGAAATAAGAACTCTCCGTGAACGTCTGACCTAGCAGACAACTCTCATTGTCCCATCACCAGGTAATAAAACAGACAGAGAAGAGCAGCACCATGATTGTTTAGAACATTTCTTTTCCCATAAGGAATCAAGGCTCAAATCCCCCTTTAAAACAACAATTACACCTCATTAATTGAGGACTGAGTTACCAGACTATAAAGCACTAAGAACATGCTTCTTTTGTGAATAGAACATTACAGGTGCTGTGGAGAGCACCTTACAACCTTCCACTAGCCTAATGTCACAAATATTTATAAAATGATAAATCAGACCAAGATACCAGAACACAGATCCCATGTTATCAAGAGATGTCTGATTCAATCACCACAGCTCAGCATACAGAATACTAAGAGACAAAAGCAAATAATTCCATTGAGTTTAGGATGAAGGAAGCATGTGCTCAAAGGGGTTTTGTTTAAACAAAATAAAACCAGCTCAAATATAAATGTTATAAATGCAAACAACAAAATCATACTTACTGCTTAGGAGGGTTGCTGATCCTGGGGAGATGGAACTGACCCTGTTACTGTAACTATCTGGCATGTGATCATATTCTTTCCTAGGACCAGCCTCCAGCAAAGCAATCTTCTTATCATGGAAGTGGATATCATGCCCTAAAATAAGCAAATACATGCTTTGTTACAACACTCCTGCCAAAAATCTCATTTCTTATTTCTCCCTCAGTAACATCTACGTGCTTTTGTAATAAGACAGAGCAGATGCAAACATTTATAATACAGGTTTTGACCAGGCAGGTAGATTTGTATTTTAAAGCTTTATGACTACAATCTCATTACTGAGATGGACAACCCTTCTGCAGTTAAAGCAAGGAGTATACCTTTTTCCTTTTATTTAAAGTTTACATTTTTGTACAAATTTGTGCCACTTTGTTATGAAAATTCATTACTGGAGTATTAACAAGTGAAACCTGCAATGTTTATTTGCATGCACCAAATGCATTTTCCAGAGTTTAAATATAAATTCACCTTTTAAAACAAGAGATCAAAGTAAAACTTCTTTGATACATAGCAATTACACTAATGTTTTCTTACATTAATGTCCTTATATTCTGACAATGGAATAGCACAGGCAGTTTAGACTTTAACTTTCAGTTAAAGAGAACTCAATAAAAATGAAGAGATGCCTCAAGTAAAGAGTAAATCACCGCAGCTAAGCTGGCCATGCTGGCTGCATCTGACCACTATGGATGCAGAAGGTACTGAGGACAGAAATGGTATCCTTGCAACATCCAGAGTTTGCTACTTCAGCAGCCCTAAAGAAAGCGTATCCTGGACATATTTTCTAGATTGTGCACAACAATAACCTCTTCTCTTGAAAGGTCCCAAACTTGTGTGTAAGCCTTGGATATCACTGCTGGAGGGGATGCTTATGCTGTCTCAGTTCCACTGTGGTCTTATTTAATAATACAAGCAGAACAATCAATTTACAAGGTAAACCCTTACACTTGCAAAACACTTATTGCTCAGGATCTTTGGCTCTTCTTTGAACTATTTTCTTTAGGCTTCTGTCACTGTTGCACCCTTCTGAATCCATGTTGTAAATAAAGAAGCAGTCAGTAATCTCAGGATCTCTAGTGATACCAACCAAGCACAATCCATCTTATCTTGATATTGCAGTGTTTAAAATACAGGGTTAGAGAATTAAACTTGGGATCAGAAAATGATGATTAGAGAGATAGAGCACGTCTCCTAACAGGACAGGCTGAGAAAACTGGGGTTGTTCAGCCTGGAAAAGAGACAGCTTAGGGGTGACCTAACTGTCTTCCAGTACCTGAAGGGAGCCTGCAGAAAAGATGGATAGGGACTTTTCACAAGGGCATGTAGTGACAGGACAAGGGGAAATGGCTTCAAACTGAAAGAGAGTAGGTTTAGATCAGATAATAGGAGAAAGTTCTTTGACGTGACAGCGCTGAGGCACTGCAACAGGTTGCCCAGAGAATCCGTGGCTGCCCCATCCCTCGAAGTGTTCAAGGCCAGGTTGGATGGGACCCTGAGCAACCTGATCTAATGGAAAGTGTCCCTGCCCATGGCAGGGGAGTTGGAACTAGATGATCTTTAAGGTTCCTTCCAACCCTAACCACTCTATTATCAGAAAACGTTTTCAGCTACGGCTGGAAAGGTCCATCAGCTATTTAAGGGTGACCATGTTTGACAGAAACACCACAAGCAGTTTCCAGAATTCAAAGCAATGGCTCCATTAGCAGAAATGAACATACTCGGATGGGGCAAGGCTCACCACAGATCACCTCATCAAACAGCTTTAAGTAAACTTTAGAGCGCAGGACAAAGAAGATCCCACAGCAGGATCCTGAACATTAAGATCCTAAATGGCAACCACACCTAATCTCACACTGCGGGTGAGAAGGTCACAGCCTTACCCAGGGCGGCGGCCATGGCGCTCCCAACCATACCCCCGCCCGACACCACCACATCGTAGAGCGGCTGTGAGGGGGCGGCGGCGGTGGCGCAGAGCGGGGCACGGGGCCCGGGCCGGGGCCGCATCCACGACCAGAGCGGGGTCAGCTGGGGTAGGAGAGCGCGCCCGCGCGCGGCCGCCATCGCCGCGGAACTGACGGCGGGCGGAAGTCGCGACGCGAAACCATGGCAACGCCTCCACGCGCGGGCGGCCTTGTGTTTGATTGGCTGTTTGAGGCCGAAAGGGCGGGCCTAAGCGCCGCTGGCCGCGGTGATTGGCGGAGGCCGGGAGAGCTGTCGCGGAGAGCTGAGGCGGCGGCCCGGCTTGCAGGTGAGGGCAGAGGCAGGTTGGGGTCGCACCCCCGGAACGAGCACTTTCCGATTTATTTAATTTTTTCCAGGTGACACGACACCCCTCCAGGCTGTAACACGCTGATTCCTCCGATTCCCACCGCTGGGCGAGGAGCTGGGAGCAGCCTCTCAGGATGGGAGGCCGGCGGTCTCCGTTAGAACCGAGTGCACCATGCCAGGCAGAGTTATGGGGTGACCTCGGGGTGCTCGAAGAGGATGAGGAGCTGGAGGGTTTCAGGCGGGAGGTGGAAATTCTGCGTGAGAAGCTGAGGGAGGCTCTCAGGTAGGATGGTGCCTGGTAAGGATGGCAGGATGGCATGCAGGATTCTTGCTGCTTCTGACCAGGGACAAGGCAACGCATGAAGTCCTAAAATGCACGTGTGTAGTGCCAAAACGCTGTCCACGACTGTATTCACAGGTGGGAGAATGGGGTCAACACGTGCCCACGTAAGCAGCATTCACATAAAACAGCACAAATCCCCCTCCTGCTCATCAGCTAATCATGCTTCAAATCTGCCAGCAGATCACACACCTTTCTGCCCAGCATCCACTCTTCAGACCTGTGGTCTTTCCAACATCGAGCTCCCAGACGTCTTTCCCTGTGGTTAGTCTAGTTTGACATTCACTAGCAGATCACACATGCATGCTCTTACAAAGAAAATTGTTTATAAAGAAGGAGAGACTTCAGCAATCACAGGGCAAGTATGTTAACCAGGAGCCTGTTCACAGATGATCTGCACCTTCTGTTTCGCCACTTTTTTTCTTCCTATTTCCTGCTCTTGGTCCACTCTGATTCACCTTGATCCTTCATTTTGCCTGCATTTATTACTTGCCTGAAATCTCTTAGGTTTTACTCACTTTCACAATTACCCTCAAATATCCTGTGAGAAGTCTGCTATTTTAATGAGACCCAGGATAGTCTTGGGTCGGTTTTTTTCTTTTTATAGTTATATGGTCATCTTCTCAGCTACACAGTTTCTAACTGAACCTCTCAGGAGTTGCACTAAAGCAATTTCTTGTAGTGACCTTCCCATCAGCGTCTCGGGAATGCTGTGTGCATCTGTGTGCACAAATTGTGTGTGCAAAAGTTGGAACTTTCTGGTTTACTTGTGGCCCTTCTGGCAGTACAGCGCTAGCAGCATAATAAACTGCGTGACAAAGCTAAGCAGCCGTAACTGCCATTTTATACATGGAAAACATGTAACAGGCAAAGCTCTGCTCATGAACTTTGGTAGCAAAGCAAAATATGGAGCCTGAGAATGACAAACCCTAGGTCTGTCTTTTAACAAGCAGCTCAGCCTATGGTGTCTTTCTCTTAATCAACAGTGTCTCCCTTCTTTTAACTCTGTTTTTTAATAATTTCACTTATTTCCCCTTCATAATGTCTTTGTCTTAGTCATACATCTGGTAACAAAAGGCAGTCCAGTTCTTTGACCGACCTCACCTTGGACAGTACCTGGGATCAGCAAAAGCCTCACTTATTTCCTAAATCCTGCTTGAGGCCAAAAAGTGCTTCATCTCCCTGGATTCCTTCCATCACCATCCCTCAGCCTTTCAAAATGACACTGCGGGAAGCTCGCAAAAAGTCTGAGTTGATGAAGTCGTACATGTTTCTTGAACTAGACAAACAGAGAGACAAAAGACAAAGCCAGGATGAAGCCGAATGTCAGAAACAATTCCGGGCACAGCCTGTACCTGCCCATGTGTTTCTGCCCCTTTATCAGGAAATAATGGAGCAGAATGAGATTCGCAGACAAACAGCAACACAGAAAAGAAAGGAGCTACTACTTTCAACACAGCGGCCCTTCAGTTTCCTGGAGAAGGAGGAGAAAAAGAAAGAAGCTATCAGACAAAAATTCCTGTCAGCACCAACCCCAAAGGAGAGCTCCAAACAGAAGCAAGAGAGTAAAAAAGTTCCTAAATCTACTTATCACCCACTTCTTGGAAATAAACTCAAAGGTAACATGCCAGAGCTCTTTCTCTAAAGCACCTCCCTACCTGTCCCTTGCTCTCTCCATGCTGGGAGGTAAGATCATGGCCCATAGAAGCATAAGGCCAGTGTCATTACATCCCCTAGTGTTGTCTGGTCTCCTGTGTATCACTGGTTATTACATTTTGTCTAGATACCCTTACAGCAGAGTGTCCTAAGTTTAGTAGTAACAGTGTCAGCAGCAACAGTTCTGTTCCACTCCCCAGCAAACATGGGCACACTGAGCTCTGCAGACAGATTTCCCTTTTTCCTGCAAATCATGACAGTTTGGGAACGCTTCCCTGCACTGGATTGCTTACCTTTGGTCACGCTAAAGGGGCTGAGATGATTTGTGGCACAAACATGAAGACGGACGTAGTACCATAAATGTACAAGGCCCATGTGGTATCTTGTATCTGACCATTACTTGCATCTGACCATTACTCGCACTCAAGTGTGAGAAGAGAAATGAATATTTCGTATCTCAGACAATGAAAACCTAAAAATGTCTTATTTTGCAAACAGCAGTATTGGTTTTTTTTTTCTAAATGCAAAAAACCAACCCCCAGACAACTGTTTGTCTGCATTTTCACAAATATTTAGTGTTGCACAAGAAATTACTTCAGTTTGATGCTATACACTGAAACACATTCTTTCTATGGAAAGTTTGTCACAGAAGTCACAAGACATGGTCTATCCATCAAATGTTTCTCACTCAAAATCTTTCCCAATATAGACAATTTCTGGTGGATATTACATAGATAAGCCATCATCCATTATAAGTATATTTGAACAGCCCATATGGACCACACCGTCAACATGATGACAAAAAGCCCCATATGGAAAGCAGAACCTTGATTAGCACTTCTGCAAGACAAAGGGGTGCAAGTTATCTGGTACCCTGGAGAATGGGAGAAGACCTGTTCAATAACTTGCTTCAATAATTGAAAGACAAATCTAGAAATTAATGCCTGAGAAAGAGACCCTACCATGTTTTTTTCTGGTATCTTTGAATTATTTTTCCCTGGGAGGCAGAGGAGAGAGGGGCTGAAAAGTAGGGAAAGAAATCTCTCCTATATGTGAGCTGCCATCGTAAAGGAAAGTTTAAACTTGTGCAGTGGCAATTTCACAGGCTTTTATGTCATTCATACTCTTTTCATTGCTTTCCTTTTGATTCATTAGAAGCTGAACTCTACAGAGAAATCCGCATTCAAATGAGAGCAAAGGATTTGCTCGAGAGCTCAGTGGCTCCCATAGACACCAGCAACTGTCGGAGGGAGCCTCAGTCCCGAACTGCCACCAGAACCAAGCAGGAAAGGCTTGGCTTCTTGCAGGACAAAAGTTTCAGCTTCAAGCCAAGGATTAATCCAACAATACCGGATTTTGAAGAACTTTACTGGGCATTTCAGAAGCAAGCAGTAAGGAGACAAGAAATCAAAGAGCCAACTCGTAACAAGCCATTCAAGCTAAGAACCTCCAATCTCCGTGCCAGGCAGAGGCAGGCTAATGAAAAGATAAAGGTGAGATATGTGGATATTTCTGTGGTACTGCTTTCTCTGATCAAGATATCAACTTCTTAAATTTATAGCATTTAACTATGGATGGTTAACATCCCATGACCTCTGCCCTTGTACTGAGATACTGCAGAATTCTAGGTCAAGCCACAAAACAACATTCTACACAAGGAGATGAACTATGACAGATAAGATCGACCCACACTTTCATAGCCCTAATCATGTCTCCTTTCCCTCACCCCTCAGCCCCTCCACCTTGCTGGGAGAAGAGAGAAGAATGAATGCATTGCCCACATATTCCAACTGTTCTCTTTGGTAGACAAGGAACAGAGAAGATTCTGTACTGTGAACAAATACACTGAATGAAGTTCCATTTTTTTCAGGATTCTCAGAAGCTTTCCAAGATTTCAATGCAAAGAAGTCATTCCCTGACCAGACTTTCTTCTCTCTCTTCCAACACCCTTCCAGTGCATATTACCGATGCAACTAGAAGAAGGGAATCTGCTATTAGGTAAGTAGGAAAGTTTGTCTACAAGACCATACACCAACTAATGAACAAAATGGAAGAAAAAACATCAGTGTTTGCCCTCATCACATCAACTACATGTTTTCTAAATGTTTCTGTCTTCTTTCTTTGCTGAGTCTTGCTCTGCCTGCCAATTGATTTGGGGGCCGCATACTTGTATGGCTGAAACTTTGCTTTTCTCCCTGGAGGACTGCAAAAGTGAAATTCCCAGCTAGCATGTGGTCTGGCAGTCCACAGTGAGCTCATTAGTAACTTTTTTTTCTATATAGACACTCCCAAGTTAACAAAAAGGAAGGGGACAAAGAAGGAATTAATTGGCTGGAGAAACAGAAAATGAAATGTCAAGCTATGCAGAAGTCAGTGAACAGCCGAGCAAAAGCACTGGATCCTCATAAAAGTCTGGAGGAAACACACAAGGAGAAGTTGAAACAGAATAGGTCAGTATCCTATTCTGCACAGAAATGACTGTTTGCTCCACCAACTGGGGATCATCAGACAATACTTTAGGAAGAACTGGGTCTAAGAACATTCCTAGCCTAACTTTTTTTTGCTCTTGTACCCATTCCACATTCATTTGGATTTCTTGACAATGCCACACTCTTTATTCCATACAGAACACTTTCCTTTAGATTAACATTTGTAGAAACTAATTTTACAAACCAGTCAACTGTAATGTGTAACCTGGTAAAGCACACTTAAAACAAGGTTTTCTAAAAATGCGAACACTGGTTCCTTGCTTACATTCTCATAGAAGAGCTTTGCTAATGGGTCTGTAACTTGCCAGCAATAGGAATTTTTTTCCAGCATTCAGAATCAAGAGAATTACCAAAGCAATTTAAAAAGTGGAAGTTACTGTGGATTCCTCATTTCTGATCAGCTACAGTCAGAGGGAACCTATATTACACAGGCAATTTTTCCATTTCAGGCAAAATTTGAGAGAGAGAACAAAAGAATACAGAAAGGAGCTGGAAGAAATGCAGCTGCGAGTCAAGAATAGACCATACCTCTTTGAACAGGTCACCAAGGTAACTGGTCCAAGTCCCAGTGTGTTTCTGGGCAACAGGATAGATTGTCTTTCATTTAAGACATGCATTAGAAGTCTAGTCTCAAGTTATTGCATAGATAAGAAGGTGCAAATGGTTGCATAGTCTCTTGACTGCACTCAAAATAATACATGGAAGAGCCAGCCAGGTAGAATTTAAATTCCTTCCCGCCACTTGAAAAAAAAAAATGACCTAATTCTAGAAGCTTGCCAGTTCCTAGTATATATTACAATCACAGTATATGGTGTGGTCAAAATCAAGGCTTTATCCTACTGGAAATTATATGAATACCTATTCTGCACCTGAATTCCATAGACTACAGTCTAGAAATGCAAAACTTTTTTCTTAAAACCCTCTCCCATTAAGCACTTTTTCTTTGTACCTCTACTGCTACTAGAACATTAGTGACAGTTATGTCACGATTATCACCCGTGGACTTTGCAATCTGGGACTGCAGTCAGCACATCTCATCCATCACCAGCTGCAAATCTGTATTGCACCTGAGGTGTAGATACCATCTGTACTCTCTAATATACTCCCTGTATGTTTTTCCCTGGGTTTTCTCTTCCAGTTCCACAGCCTTGCAGGGATGAGAGTAGGTTAAAATACATATCAATGTACAAAACACACTGACAATATGCTGATTTAAGATTTCTCAACAGAAAGTACCCTCCTGGGTTAAACTTTCTGTTCTGATCTTGGAGGCAGAGAACACACATATATGATAAATACTGGTAACATTACTGTGTGCCAGGTTGGTAAGAATTCACCACTATCAATTGCATTCACTCAGATTTCTACCCTTCCATATAGAACACCTTAATCTTTAGAACTGGCCAGTCTCTCTGGAAAACCATAGTCTCAGACTACATTGATTTGCAAGGTTCGTTTGCAGGCAGTGAGGATACAGGACCCAAGATGCTTGGTTTTCAGTTGAGCTGATATGAAGCTATTTCACAGGTGCTCTCCATTTATCAACTCCACTGTTTTTAGCTCTTACCAATTACAAGCAAACACATTTCCAGGATTTCCCACAACTTTTCTTTGCACATATTCTCAATTTGAGTGTCAGGCAAGTATGCTAGTCTGGTAAGACTGGAATGCAGTATAAGGAGGAGAACAGGAGAGGGAAGAAAAAAAAACCAGAAGCAGGAAAAGGTGAGCTCTGGCTTCGAGAGACATGAGACATTGTCCTAATATTCAGTTATGGTACTGTACTGTATGGATTACAAAAATTTTGGACAGGAGCTTTTGCTGTCCTCTTGTCCCCATTAGGAGTGTCAGGTGTGCACTTTAGAACAAGTTGACTGTTATGGGAAGCCCCAGTTCTACATGCTTACTGTTGTAAGTTTCGATTTCATAGCGTGATGCTCGTCAAGGAGCAGAGCGTCGCTACAGAAACACTCTCCAGCAGGTTGGCCTAAGCGAAGAATTTGTAAGAAGAAAAGGGAAAGATGCCACTGACTTGCTGGAAGAAGAATCTGATATTCACAGGTAATAAAAACAATACAGTAGAGCTCTTTTTTCTTTGACTTAAAGTGTTCTCCTTGTTCATGACAGCATTCCAGTTTCTATTATCTAGTGTAGGAAAAATCAACTTCACTGCTCTTATTAAGCATTGTGGCTTCTCTGTCTGAATTCCTATGACTGCACTCTATTTCCTAAGCATGGGGCAAACCATTTCCAGTATTAGACAGTCACTATTTCTGCAGACTGCCTGAGCCTCTGGGTGAAAAGGACAACTGTACTGTACAGGAAGGAGTACTTCAGGAGGAACAGAGCAGAAAGGAACCGGCAGCATAAGAGCCAGCAGAAGAATCCATTGATCATCTCTTGATTTTTTAAATCCAGGATTCTCCAGGTTAATCCTCAGGAACTTAATGGTTTAAGCTGACACCTAGGAATTGCTCTGGGGTAAGTGAGATGAGAGAATTTAGTAAAGGAAAAAAAGACCAACTGTTGTTTAGAGCATGTTTTGTCCAACCCAGCAAACCCGGCAGCCTCCCTTAGTCTTCACAAGTGTTCCTTGTGTGAGCCGTTTCCCTTTCCTTAATAGGCAACAAGTTAAAAAGGTTGAAGCACTATCTCTGGATAAAAGTAGATATGACAGATTAAAGAGGTGAATCCTCTCGTGTCAGCTCCTTGCGTTGATGCCACAGAAGCACAATGGCAGAGGAGAATGTCTTTCAGTGTGCTAAACCTTGATTTAGGTATATATGTGGTAGAATGTTTCCAAACAAGGTATTTCTATAAAAACAAGTACCAGGATTGACCTACCTTGGGAGAAGACTCGGAAGGAAGTCTTTCTGTGGAGTTAAATGTTTGTTCAGTCACTAGTCCCATTAGTAAGAAGCAATAGTCTTCCTATATTAAAAAATCTCCCATATTTCATTATTTGAAAGTGTTTTAACATCTTACCAATTTAGGTCATTAATTTGACCCAAAACCCAAACAAAATTATAAAGAAGGTTGTAATTAAACAGAATTGCTGTTGTCCTAATTCTACTATTACTGTGATATCAAAAATAGATTTTGGTAGAAGTAAGCTTACTTACTTAGATACCCTAGGTATTACCTGTCAGCATGTTGCACTCAAATGCCTGGCACATCTTGAATGGTATATTTCACACATTAGTGATATTCCTTTACCTGACAGTAATAAACATTTCAAAAGTAAAAATCCTTACCACCTGGAATGTTTCCTGAGAATTTTGCACTTTGAGATTAAAATATTTTCAAATGGCTGTCATGTTTCTGCAGTGTTCACTTTCCTTGCCAATCATCTTTTCCTCTCTTTTTAAATAGAAGCTGTCTCTTTTTGTCACTTCAATCCTTTTCTCCTTGCACTTGCAGTTGTAACAACGCAACTGCATCATCAAATCGGAAATACAGTACCTGTAAGAGCTACCACTTTAAATAAAGATATAAAACTGAGATAGTGACATTTCTAATCATAACGAAGTACTAAATCCAAGAATTTGTGGCCCAGGGATGTCATGCTGCTATGTTACAGAGATCAATACCTAGCTGAATGCACTGGACTGCGGCACTCCTTCGTCCTGACTCAGGCTCCACACTGACAAGAGGCTTGGAGGGTTCAAGGATGGCTGTTGCCAGTGTACCAGCTTCTACACAGGTTTAACTGTGTAGGATATACAGAGGATGTTCTTTCTCTGGGTACTCCCTGGAAAAGAGCAGTGATGTAACCAGATTGTCACCATGCCTTGTCACATTGAAAGAGGAAGGAAAGAAGATTACTTCCATGATCTAAGTCTGTGGTTTAAAGCCTACTAGGCTTGTGTGGATACATTTGGAACAGTGGGACTGAAATTTTAATACATACATTTTAAGGAGTATTTAGTAAAAGTGGTTGCTAATTTCCATAATAATAGTTAATGATGCTGGAAAAAGAAATTTCCAAGTATGTGAAGAGTAGAGGGAAACCCTAAGAAAGGAGAAACAAAAGCTTGACTTTAAATTAATATACAGTAATATGCCATATCCCTTTAAAAAATACTATGGTGACATGCATGAATATAATAATAGATAAATTCAAATCTTCATATTGGTCCCTAAACAGAAGTTGCTGCAATGGTGATGAAAGTAAAAGCATCAAACTGAGTAAGTAAAACTCATTAACATCTCTCTTGCTAAAAAAAGTTTTATTCTGAAAGGAGGATTACATTCCTGTAATCCTAAAAGAGATTTGTCATCTTTTAACATGTCTCCAAAATGGTATGGAAACAAAGAGTTTCAAATATGGCTCTGAATTTTTGCATTTTATGAAAATATTTTGTTATCTTTACTTAGATTTACAGCCTGTTCAGCCAGCCTATAAAAATACTGTAGAAAAGAAGACATTGCACATGGAGCACCTCCCATCAGCTGGTGAGATGATAGCCAAACTGCATCAGACCTTGATTGACAGGTACCTGGTGGAGCTTCTGCAAGAACCTCCAGGTTACAAGATCTTTATAGCAGCAGCACTACCTTTCCATTCAGCAAGGGACCAATATAAATTCCAAGCATTCTCTTTGCATAGAAGCTATTACAGACACACAGTACCTTAGCAAAACTCTGCTTTTTCAGTAATGCCAGTTCTGAAGAAAGTCTTTAAGTTAACAAAAAATTCAAAACACCACATAGTAGACTCATTTAAAGAGCTTCATATACCAAAAAAATTTTGGAGGAAAAAGTGACTGGGAAAAGCAGTAAAAGAACACAGCATATGTAACCAAATGATATCAAGTAGTACATTTATTTCAGATAGTAAGTCAGCTTCTGACAGTGAGATGTATTAGAATATAGTCTCTGAAGGTAAAGGATGGAAGGAAGGTCTGTTGCTCAAGATACTGAATGTTTGTACAGTGCCTAGCACAATGAGGTCCTGGTCCTTAACTGGGGCTCCTAGGTGCTCCAGCAAAACAAACACTTTAGGCTTTAGGAGATGGACTGCATGAGCACTTTTGAAATGGCATTCCACAACATGGGTTAAATGACACCTAAGCAGCAGACTTCACCTTTTAAGCTCTGCAAGAGTAACTTGGTCCAGCAGATCTTCTCCAGCTCCAGTTTTACGATTCATCCTCCATCTACCCACCCGCTCTGTCCACAGTTAAAACAACGTTCACTCATCCACTGCAAAATGGTAAGCCTCTAGGAGGAATGATCCATCCCACTTCAGTCACCACATATAAGAGGGCGGAAAAAGGAGCAGCTGGTCTCACCCTCCTCTACTCCAATAATAGACTCAGTGTCTGGCAGGTGCAGAGACTCAACACCAAGGCTGGGCTGAGAGTTCATGGACATGATACTCTTACTATGCACTGTCGATTCTTCCAGCAAACTGCTGCCCATCAGTGACTCTATTGTGAAAAAAAGGGGAAAACAAAATTCTCATGATGTAGTGGTACTGCAACATAAGATACAATCCCTGCTCCCCTTCAAGTCAGACAGACTTCTTCCCTAGACACCTATTTTACCCATTCCTACTCTTTGAGCATTCAGAGCACTAATGGATGGAAAATACTATGTTTATTTTTTTGAACCTTACTATGGCAGGATCTCATGCAGGATCGGCTTTCTCTTTAAATAATTCACTTTGCATAAAAACCCAGGCTGCTTACAAGAATACATAACCAAGGGGAAAAAAATCCATGTAAAAAAACCCAAACAGATTCATGTTCATTTTGAAAACCATAAATGTATCTGCTCCTTGACAACAATGCAGAAATCCACCTTTGTCTTCTGTCCTGGAAAACTGGAGGGTGAGCAATCAGTCCTCATCTCCAAGAGGAACAGACTTGTATTTCTTACTGGCCTGTGGTCTCATATTTTCAGGACAAACATCTTCCCTTCTCTTTGACCATTCACTAACTTTTTTTCCTACACTTTCTTCCCTCGGTGAGTGTGCTCCCTTCCTTACCTGGCTGTTCTCGCTCCCTGCTGCCAGCTGCTCCAATTCGGGAGTGGTGTTTCCTCATATGCACATTTCTGCTACCACTCTGGGAAAATGTCTTCCCACAGATTTGGCACTGATGGGGCTTCACTCCTTGGAGTAGAAGGGGAAAAAAAAAATCCCAAGAATTACCAAATTGGGAGTAATGACCTCATCACCAAGAAACTAATAGTACTGTTTTGAAATGGCAGTTAACAGCACTGGTGCTAATTATCAGTAAAAAACACACGAGAAATGTTCCTGTCTTCTGGAGAGCAATAAGCTTCTAGAACAGAAGAGTTTTAGATATCAGTATTGCCAGCTGTTGGAAACCTCAAGTCGGAAGTAACATAAAGCTTTCAAGTCTGATCTATGAGAGGGAACAAGTTATTAGAAACCACTTAGTGACATGGAAATATTTGATGTCCTACACCTAGAATAAACTGACCAAATGCAAGGAAGCAGAGGCGAGGAAGCTATCTCCTGCCATCACACAACAAATTGCAGCATTTGGTTTACATTATTGAGCAGAGACTTGATGATGACTTGTCACCAAGAAAAGATTTCCATTTTACAGAGCGTTCTACCATTTTCACAATACAACCAGTATGCTGTACAAAGCTGTCAGCTCAATGGCATGGAAGCCAAGGAGACAGGACAGAAAAAGCAAATAACCAAAAGTTAATACCCAGTAAAATCTCCCCTTCCACAAACATACCATATTCATCATGTGCTGACGATATTTAAGATAGCTGAATCAAAACAGAAGGCAGAAGCTTTGAAACACTTGCAAAACACATTTCCATCTAATGCTTTGTTCAATTACAACAAGTATGTAGTAGGAAAAAATAAAGGAAACCCTACCTATGGCAGAAATCCACTCACAAGAGATTTCAGATTTAAATGGCTGTGATTAATATATAGAGTCTCTCTTTTAAATAAGAAAATGGCAGCTATGAAACAGATATTCAACTTCATGACATTTTAGAAACAATTCTAAAAATAATTTAAAAACCATAATTTTAATTTAGAAACAACCTAAAAGATTAAAGAGTATGGGCTGCAGGCACCACTAAAGGGAAGTCATGAAACACTATGACCAGAAGTTCCATAACAGGGGTTTTCTTAAGAAAAGCAAATCAAAGTCCTACAATAAAGATCTTTTCTCACAGAATGTCAGATACAGACTCTTACCTGAGTGGACAACCAAATGTTTCCGAAGGCTGGAGTATTCAGCAAAGGAGCGACCACATCCCTGTGCTTCACACAGAAAAGGTTTTTCCCCTACAAGGGAAAAGTAAATTCTTAGATTTTGGGATTCCAACTTAATCTGATTGCCAAAGTCCCTGAGAACAGCCTGGACATCTCCACTCCATTCTCCCTTCCGCCTTTATGTGTATCAGAGTTCTATGGAAATTACATATATATTTCCTAAGGCTTTTAAAGCATTCTCTTCACCAGCTTTCACTGTTATTATTTTTAAATATTCTTAGACCTTAATTCACTGAAAGTGAAGACAGGGACCACTGTTTATAAGTAGATCTTCAAAGTATATAAATACCAATAGAGTAATATAAAGGTACTGGAACTATGATATATGTTCTCTATGCAGTTCTCAACACCCAGCTCTCTGCTTCACACACTCCCAGGATCCTGTTCCCTTTCTGCCTCTCAGTGCCAAAAATCCCATAAACTGTATTTTCCTTCATATCAGATTCTATACTTTACTTCAGATCAGGCTGAACTTGGCAAAATCCTGTGTGAGTTGTTTATATTTACATGTGGAGGAACTGTAATTCAAGGCACACTTTGTTCTCATAGGCTGAAATTTATTATTTTTATATCACAGCTATTTTTGATTTGTCTAAATGATGATAATTGGAAGGTCACTACACTAGTGCAGCGCAATATAATTAATCTGTTTTAAACAATCTCTTAATAAAGCCTTAAATAATGCTAGAGATAACTTTTACCTGCAACATCCAACTAAAGAACTCAATATACTATATATGACACTATGATTTCAAGTCTTTAACTGGACCCCTGTATAAGAGTAATAGCAAGACCATAGGAGACGAAGCAAGCTATTTAAACTATTTTATTGTCTAAAATATACATAGTTCTTTCAGAGTAAACTTGTTTTTAAAGGTGTTTCTACTGTGGTTTTGCCTTTAGAAGTCCTCTCCCTACAGCTCATTTATTAGTTTCTTATCTACGATAGCATTCAACAGCTCTGAGCAAAACACAGCGTGTTGCAGTTGGTGTTACAAAGCTGAAATATGTAGCAGAGTCTCAAACACCAATTTTACTTTCTGGCCTGTTATAAATATTTAATATTTGGAAAGAAGGAAGAAAAGCTACCGTTGACTAAAGTAACAGCACACAGTTGTATCTATAAGAAACCCTATATCTATTTACATCTGCAGTTTTATAATACATTTTGTATGATCAAACTCTTAATTGCACATTATCCATTTGCAGTTTAGAAAGTTATTATTTATTCCCCCCAGAAACTACTACTCGGTTGGTTGCAGAACTCTCAGGGAGGATTGTAAATGTGTCAGCTGGGCCTATTAGCTTTATCCTGCACCTTGGCTGGGAGTTTTGAGTGCAAAAGAAAACTGCAAAAACTATGGCTGCTGCTACTACACATTCAAAATTTTATTATTGGTATATATAATTTTTAACTACATCCCAACATCTGCCCCCAAACCATGTGTTCTAGCTAGACTGCACACTCTTTAAAATAGCAACCTTTTGCCATGTGTGTCTACAAACCACATACCATACGGCTGTGTTTAAGTAAGGCAGAAGGCATAAACAGCTGCTGGCAGCCCACATAATTTGTGATTTCATTTTACTAGAGAGGCCTTGTGCTCTAAGAGTTGCTAAGGTTATTTTGAAATGTTAACCAACAGTAATCCAATACTACCTTCCTAGGCCATCAGGGAATCTCTAACAATAGCTTGAACTGGGCCATAATTGTTTGAGTGTTGTGATAACCTTGAGGGTTAAAAAAACTAAACAAACAAAATCACCAGAATATTTGCTATGAACTTTGCTAACTATTAAATTGCTGGTCATTTCAGCAGTAATTTGTGTGCCTCTCTCAGCTTTTTAGGACAAAAACACTTAAAGCACTTCATGATGTTCTCAAGACTTTGGCTGCTACACCAACCTCTAAAAATACTGGCAAGGCAGGATCCAATTCTGCATAGGAGACAGCATAAACAAACCATGTATAAAATACAGCATATGAAATAAAGGGTCTCGTTTTATTTACTATAAAAAGATGAGCATGAGTTGAAAGTACAAAGGCTCCAGCATATGGGAACATCCCAAATTAGCATTAGCACAAACAGAGCAGTTGCACACCAAAATGCTGTCCTCTAATTAATGCCTTTTTCTGTTTTCCTTTGCTACTATATTTTTGCTACTCATTCCACTGTATTCCTCATTTCCCTACATGTCCCAAATGTCATTCTACAAGCAGCATAAGTAACACAAGCTACTCAGAGTCGGGCAAATGTCAGTACAGCTACAACCGTCTCCACAAGGATTCCATACTGGAGAAATACCTAAGCTATTGAGCCTTTCAGGAATTTCAATTAGCCTTTTTATAAAACATAATTACAGAAGTCATGTTCACTAACTATTCCCTTTTAACAGTCTAGTTTCCCCCATAAGGACACAGACGCCTCCCTCCATCACGAAACTGGAGGAGGGGAAGGGAATCTTCAGAACATGGCTCTTAGCAGAGTACAGCACCACCACACAGTATTTGAAGGGTGAAACCTGTGTGAAACTACACAGGACACTAAAAGAGGTAAGTAGTTGATTTATCTGACCTATAGATCAATGTGAATTGACAGAAAAGGGACATTAATGGAGGGGAAAGGTAAACAACATAATACTCTCAAAAGTTTGAGGACAGAAGAGGAAGTGGTTTATTCCTCAGGAAAGACCCCACCTCTGCAGATCACAAATAGGTGAGGTCTAAAACACACCGGTGTGAATCCGTAGGTGGTTCTTCAGATTTCCAGCTGTTGTGAACTGTTTGCCACAGCCCAGCTCTGTGCACACAAAGGGTTTTTCACCATTGTGAGTTCTCATGTGCACCTTCAGCCTCTGCAAGACATAGAAACTTTTCCCACAACCTTCTGCTGGGCAGGTGAAGGAGCGGTCGTTCCTGGAAAGCAACAAAATAGCTGTTTCACTACCATTACAATACTACAATGTATTTTTTCATGAACACTTTTTTTTTTAATTAAAAATGAGCACCAGTTAAAAATACAAATATTCTAAACTGAACACTAACAAGGACCTGCAAAAGTAATCTAAATCTGGTCAAAGTGCTTCAACATAAAGCAACCAACAGGCCTAGTATTTATAAGAGTAATACCAGGTTTTCACAGATTTTTGATGTCAAAACCTAACGTTATCTCAAATACAGAGCACAGTTTTTCGAAGTCATAACAACATACAGCTTTATTCTGCTCACCGGTGTGTTTTCAGATGATACTTGAAGTGAGCTGGCCACACAAATGTCCGATCACAGCCCTCAACTGTGCACTTCAGCTTCCTCTCCACGCGAGATAAGTGAGGAATGGGGCCAGAGTCTTTCGGCTGCCCATCTCCTGAGCAAAGATGAACATTTTCACCTGGAAAAAAAAAGCCCACCAAAATCTAAAAACCTTACAGATTACTAAAATGTGTCAAATTTAATAGAAAAACTGGCATCATAAATGATACAGGATTGTAAAGCAGGTGAGTGTCTGACTACTAAATGTTTAGCATGCTGCTGCACAGCCTGTAACAGGGATCAAACACAGATTTGCAAACCTTAATAGGCCCATAAACTATTCCTAACAGGCCACCTGGATCAGACCAGCTGCTACCAAATCAGGCTTATCACTAAAAGAAAAGAAAGCTAATGCACCAGAAATTGTAAAAATGGTCTCTACATGAATTTCAACCAACCAATTTAAAGTATCAGCCAGGATAACTCTTTTTAAAAACACCTTAGCTAAAGTAAGATATATTGCATTTGTTTGCAATTATTTATTAAAATAATTAAGTCCCAAAGCATACGACTAAATCCAATTATGTGTTCTCCAGAAAACTCATCTCCAAACTCAGTAGAGCTAAAAAGAAAGTATCATTTACAGTATGCATTAAAAACAGGCTCCTGAAAGCGAAAACAAAAGTTGAAAAACAAGAAGCTGATCACAAGCAGTGAGAAAGAAGACATTCTTTACATGTACCAGAGAACAGGTACTCTAAAATGGAACAGCTGGCTCCACTAAAGTTCATTCCCTGAGAAAAAAACTAAGAGCCTATTTATATTGCAGAAAAAAACCAGTTGTTCTGTATAATTCTGTCACTGATGATTTGAAGACGTCAGAACTGATTTAAAGCAAGAAAGAACTAGAAGAAGAAACAACCTGAAACTAGGGACCTTGTATGGAATATTCAACTTTTGAGACACAATCTGGGGATTTCCTACCATTATTGCTTGCTTTGGCATTCTTTGCGAGCTGTGCCCGAGTGGCAGCAATTAAACTGTCATGGGCCAATTCTTGCACTCGTAGGAACCATGGGGTACTGCTGTCTGTGCTATCATGAGAGAGAAAGTCATTCCCAGAATCTTCTGCTTCATCTTGAACAAACACCAAGTGCTCTGCAGGAGATCCCAGCCCTAGAAAAGAAGACAACTTTGTGAAACAGAAGGATAATGTAACAGAAGGAAGTTTCTTCTGCTTCCCAGAGGCTGGTGTTCATGGCATAGATGGCATAGCTGCACTGAAAAAGCCTCCACTGACCTTTACATTGTAAAAAGCTGTTGATGACTAAATGCTCCTAAAATATTCAATAATGCCTAGCAAATTTCATGATCTTTCCTCTTCATAAGCAGCAGGGACAGAGTTGTATCTCCCAAATTCTGCTGAGACATATCCAGCCAGATGACAAACAGAAGAATTACCTGCTCTTGTTAGGTTGAGAAGAATAAATGAAGTGCTGTCACTGGGCTGGAGGTCTTGCAATAAACTAGAAGTCTCTGGAGTTGACAGAAGTTCAGATGGTTTCTGCACATTCTGTGCCCTGGTCTCCTCTCCATCAGGGCCCACGTTTACCTGGAGACTTCTCAAGACAGCAGATGAAGAAACATCTTTGGAAGGATTAGTGTGACTTGGAGAAGTGAGATCTCTTTCATCATCTAGTGAGGAAAGTGAAACCAGAGTACATAAAAGTATAAATACATTATGACTATGTGAGGATAGAATACCCTTTTTTCCAGAAGATTTTGTTACAAGGAGACAAGAGGTTTCGCTAGGAAGGCTTTCTGTCTAAAAGGTAACTGTCAAAGGCAGTTTCAATGCTTTCTCACCCCCACATACCAAGGGAAGTGCTCAGCCTCTCTCTCTGATAAGTGAGAAGAGAGAGAGAACACTTACAGAAATGCTACAGGGCTGTTGTGGCCGGGGAGAGTCGGGGGTGGGGGGGAGGAGGGGGACTAGTGATGATAAAGCCCGGGAGCAAACAGGAGGTTTGCCTTTCCCCTGAGGCTCGGTGCTGTCTCGCAGTACTGTGAAGTTTCTAAGTTCTAATGTCCTTGCCTCCAAAATAAACCTTTTTGAATCCTTTTCATTGCCCTGGCATTTTGGGGGAAGATACTTGTGTATATTTTATCTTACATACTAAAAGATATCTATGAAGTTATTTTTCTAGAAAAAAATAGAACTTGGGAGAGAAATGAGAAGCAAGTAAGTTTCAAACTACTCAGACTAAATGAGAAGTTTCAGTCACCCTTCCCAACTTGTTCCTCCATCCCTGGAATGTCTTATCAGCAAGAGACAGTGGGCCAGAGTGGTGCAGTAAACACAGCTGTATGAAGGGCAGGGTCACAAAGATCTGCTACGTAGATTTTACCTGGCAACATCAGTCTGTTGCATTCTGAGGTCTCAGTAACAGGAAGGAGGGAAAGACAGGTGATGTCTTTTGGTTCCGATTCCACCAGCCCTTGCCCCAGTGGAATAGAAGTATTCTGAACAAACTGAACCAGCAGCTGGAAAAAATAGTGAAGATTAGGTCAAGAGCAGCACAAATAATTTAAAAAGATACTGAACTCAGTCAGTCCAGTAGTCCCAACTATCTTATAGGAGACACTGAATATAATCCCATGAATACACATGGAAGTAAATGAAAGCCATTCAGTTTACATTAATGACAAAGAAGGAATTGTTTGTATTTGTCATCTCTGAAATACCCCAAAAATTCTCATTTCTTTAACATACAATAAACATCTCTAGATCACTGCAGACTAACCTGAAGGCTACTTAGTCTATGTTCCTTTTTAATTATATTTTATCACTTGACACTTTACTATGCTCTAACCCTTCAAGTAAATGTTTTCCACACTCAGCCTTTGGTACAGGTATTTTTGAAATCATTGTCTTTAAATACTTAAATGAAAGTTGGCTTTTTTTAAAGTAAAAAAAGCAATCAAAAGACTAGTTACAAAGATGTCTACCTTATGGCTATTTGAAATGGGCATATAATGATCAGAGGAACAAGGCTGGTATGACAAGGGGGGGGAACACAGAGACCCTTATCCATCCAAATCAGCTACTCCTAAAACCGTCAAAGATGGACAACCTGCCCACTAAAGGGATTAACATTAAAGGGATTCAGAAGAAACCCTCTCCAGACTACTACACAAAATAAGGGGAACTATTGCATAAAGATTTATAGGACTTAAACTGAGATGCACTCCCTGGAGAGAACTTTGGGACTGAACAAAAGATTTAGGGGATTGTACAGGACTTACTAGGTTTTTAAGGGAAAGGCCAAGAGCAGAAAAAGGAAGAGATCGAGATGGATCAGGGCAAAACAAACACAGGAAAATGGAGAAGGAAGGAAAAAAAAAAGAGGCCCATTGCATATAAGCAGAAAGTTGGCCAATTCAGTTGTCTAGTGCAGCCTAATCATCACAGTCCATCGTGTCTTTAAACTCTACTCCTAAATACTTCCTGTGTCATCCCACTCACTAGAGACTAGTGTGTGTCATATGCTAATGAACTCCAAGCCAGACTAGTTGGCAAGCCAAAGAAACATCATAGGAATATATCCCAAAGACATCCGTGAAGGTTTTCTCTAGGCAGCAACCTTTAAACACAGGATCAGGCATTTTGTGCTGCCTGTGTTTATGTGGGTAAAGCTATGAGCACTCTGCCAGTGTTCATCTATTTGGTGCCACATTGTTTGGAGTCACATCTGTACTCTGCGTGTGTGTCTGTGTGCACACAACTATTTTCAAATAGGTACTAAACCTCACTAGCGGCTGGATCTAAGATCAGAATTAAAGAGCTGCCCTCAAGTTTCTTGATGGGCCCAGGAGGTGAGAGGGGCCCGGATCATTCCGTCCATCAGATTTAGCCATCCTTAACATCGGTCAGCTCTGGCAATGCAAAAATCACTTCCCACCTAACCCCTAAAAAGGTTATAAAAAGGTTATAAAAAAGGAAACTGACATTTGAGAAGGAACAGGAAGTCAGAGAAATGCCTTTTCTCACCCCTGAAATTCTTCCCTTATTTAACCAAGTTCAGAGAAGGAAAGCACGTGTCTTCTTTATTCATTCTGTCCCCTTTACAACATCTCAAGCTTTTGTCAGAGTACCAGATGTAATGATGGACTACTGTCTACCTCAAAGGCACAGACACAGAAATGAGACTCTCTTTTTTCTGTAACAAGTGCCACAGCATTCCATATTAAAATATTCTGATTTAACAAAGGAAGTGCTGCTGGGAGTTAGGAGATAACACAGCCCAACTTTTGCAATAGACTGAACAAATTCTGTGAACTGAACAAGCTTTCTTGAGCACAGTCTCAAATCCTCCCCTGCATGGAATTAAACTTCTGGAGACTAGAAAGGGGTCAGTTGTAACACACAACTGTAATACACAATTATACTACACAGTTGTAACATACCTAGACACATACTTTGCATTTCAGAGGAAATGCTGCTCAAAAACTGTATGTAGGATCTATTTATTTGCTTATAAGTTCTGTCAAACAGATTAACTCCTATACTCACACTCTTGATTTTTTTAAAAAAACACCGAACAAATAAATATGGAAAATAACAATACACCATAAACTTAGCCCTCAAGTCACTATTCCTTATCTCTAGGAAACCCCTTGACATAAAGATCTTTCATTCCGCTGATTATGCTGCTGCCTAGCAAACAACCATATTTAGCAAAGCTCCTGTCTTTGGCATTTAGAAGGAAATTTCACACAGAGCCCAGATGGAGTTGTCTGTACAGTGAGATGGTTCATCAATGTCAAAAGAAAGAGACTAAAAAAGCATGATGTGCCCATGGTATGTTTGTGATTAAAATCCAACAATCACAAACAATTTGATTCTTATTTTGTGTGTTGTGATTGTCTTAGTACTTAATTTTTTTTACTAGTACTTAATTCCAAATTATTCCTGTAGCAAATACCAGCTTTTTGAGCTTCTCCTGTATCATGACAAAGTCTGTTAAATCAAAGAAACTGTAAAAAAACTTACTATTGTTTGTGCTCTGATTTCTCTATGCTTATTTCGTCTCACAAAAACACTAGAAATACTGATGCTTCCTCAAACAGCTTTACCTCAAAGAGTTACTACTGCTAGAACCCTGAAGTCTCAACAGCTCTGATTGGTCTAATCTGGGACCCTCATTCCCTCTCTCCAGGGGCTCCTTTTAAGCTCAGCCTGGGCTACTCATTCCATTCTTGAGCTGTGTTGCAGGTTTACCTGTCTCAAGCCTTGTCTCCCGGGTGAACCTCAGATTTTTACTGCATCTGTGTCTCCAGCCCCATGTCCTGCTGCTCCTTACTGGACTTTGGATAGACTCTGGACCTGGTTCATCACTTTCCCTCATCCAGGGCCGTGGATTCCAGCACCTGTCTCTGCCTGCCATGCTCAGGAGCTGCAGTATTGCACCCTGGTCAGGGAGGGCACTGCCTGGGCTGGGATCACACTTGGCTCTCTGCTCATCCTCCCTTAGGAGCAGCCTGTCATCACTGACAATTATGAAGGTACAAATCAAGTCCTGAAGTCATTCAGATGGCAACATGCCATTTGAACTACGACACAAGCCAGGCTGCATTATATCTAAGATTATCCACAGGACCCAGTAAGAAGAGAGAACTATTCTTATGTTGTCAAAAAAATACATAGGCAATAGGAGACAGTCCCTCCCCCATGCATTATAATTTAGGATTAAAAAAAATAGCAGAAAGGGGGTAAAAAGAGCGGAGAGTTAGGAATATTGAGCAACCAGAAGAAAGAAGCAGGGGACTAAAATCTGTGAGCAGTAAGATAGTTCTAAATTACGAGATTGTCTTTCATTTCAAAGCTGTTGATGAGCACTACTGCTGCTTACTGTACCATAACACACTTGTTTTATGGACTCTTTTATTTTCATAGAAAAAGACCTAGATGAAACTTGCCACCTACAGAAGGAAAGCTTTGCTTTAAAACTTTCACTTCAACACAGCAACATTAAGCCACTAGGGAAAAGCAAAATGCAGCAGCCACAAACAGGTTCTCAGAAGCAAAGAGATCCTTTTAATTTGCTTTGTAAAGTAATAACAAGCTAGTAGTAAAAGGGGGCAAAAGAAGCAGAAGGAAACAAAAGGTCGTGAATCATTCTTGTTATTAAAATTTGGAATAAAAAACCTTCACATAAACTAAGGCAAGCCAATCACCAACTCTACATCACATAATTCAGAGAAAATAAAAGTTTTATCTTGACAGATTTTTTTTATAAACCTTCCTGTTCAAAATCATTAAATACCTTTGCGGACAACTACAGCAACTGGAATATGGGAAAGAACTCATTACAAACATTGTCTCATACTTTTTAAAGTTTCTTTTAATATGGTTTTACAGCTGAAAGCAAATAGGAAATTATAAGGGTATCTGGTAATTGGCTATTCAGCACAGAAGTCTAGGAACAGGAGAGGTGATAAATTTTAAGCAGAGATACACAAGCTCTAACGAACTGCAGATAAGAGAGAGTAACAAAATCCAGAACTCCTGGGACACTGATGGATGGAGCCATTACAGTAACAACTTGGGTGTGACCTTGAAAAAAATTCAACCAGAAACTTTGTAAGGAATAGGAACAATATTATCATGGGTTACCAGAACAAATCTCATAGGCCAAGAGCAAACTTCTTATGGGATATCGGTGAAATTCTGGGACTGGATATAACTTAAGATATCTTGAGTCGAGACTCTGGAAATGCCAAATCTTACAGATGTTTAGGGGAAGGACCAAAGGGAGGGATCAAGATAGATAGGAGAGAAACAACCATTGGGAATAGAGGGGGTGGGAGATAGTATGGGTTGACTACATGCTAGCAGGCTGCAGCTCGCTGCTCTGTCTCATCACCGTGGTCTAGCCCATCTTCTCAAATGCTTTTTGCTCCTAAATAGTTCTGAGTACATTCATCTGGTTAACTTCACTTTGGACTAGACTGTGAATAGAGGAAACCACAACCTGGAAACACAAGATCTTGGCCAGAGGCTGACTTAAAAAGCCCAAGGCCTGGAGATGGATACCAAAAGGACTCCAGTTTTGGCAAAGACTGGACAGATGCATAAACCATGCACTTCAGCCAAGTGAGGACATATATGTGATATGCTAGCAGATCTCAAGCCTGGTTACCTGATAAGTAGGGACAGAATTAGGCCATCTGTAGTCTTTCTTTTCCACATGAATGCCATTTGTGTTTGAGAGTGCCACTAAAAGCACTATTCTGCCATACAGCCATAGATGTCTGTACTGTCTGTGTGGGCACATTTTTGCAGTTCAGGCTCAGCCTCACTTTTGCATGTACCTGGGAACAGTCCAGTGGTCTCACGTCTGAAGGACCAGGAGGGGAGGAATCTCATGCATGCTACAGTTTAGCAGATCTCATCACAACATAATATCTGGCATCACAAACAGGCCCCAGACGGGCTGTAAGTATTCCCAAGATGGTGACTGTAAAATCCCTACATATGGAGGAGACTGACCCCTCAAAATGGTAGAATCCGTAACCAAGCAGACAGGTCATCCTGGGGCACCAGAGGAACTCAGTGTACCGAATATTAACAGAACACAAAAGGAATAATAAGAGTTGTGAGGTGGTTTTGCTCTATAGCTAAGAGATCCCTTCAAATTTGAAATAAATTTTAATATTATAAAAGGACACCCTTGACTTAGAGATTCAAATTTTATGGGCCAGAGATGAATTATACAGGGAAAATCTATAAGCCTTGGAGGGACAAAACAGGCAACGTTCAGTTGCATCTTGCTACAAAGAATTTCATTTTTGCTCTGCCATATCACTATCTTGAATATACACTCCTTTAACTACTTCTTCTGAAATACCACATAACTCTGAAAATTCTGTAAGTAATGTGGACACTGTATATATCAAAAATGTAAGATATACACCCCTACTAGAGATCCTTAAAAAAACCAAACAAAAAGCCCACTACAGAAACAAATGATTAACATGGCCATCTGGGATGGATCAGGTTAAGTTCGTGTCCCGTAACAGACAATTCAAAAGCCATGAAGTGTCAGGCAGCTGCTTCAGTTGAAGCAGGAGTGGCTGTGAGGGACAAGGGAAGAAGATTCTCCAGTACTATTGTTCAGATCTATCCTCCCACTGTACATCTGGAGAGCTAGACTAGACTCCCAGAGCAGCAGAGACCATTAATCGATATCATTTCTGTTCTAAATTTAACCAGTGAAACACTACAAAATAAAGAGGTCAAAAGAAAATTCAGCAGAGAGGGAGAAGGAAGGAGGGGTTGGAGCTAAAGGGTGTGGAGGGCAGGAGGCTTGTTAGCTAGAAACTGGGATGTTCTCCTCCCATACAGCCTCTGGGGAACTAATTAATTCACAAGAGTCTCTCCTTGTGAGGCGCTGAAAAGGAGACGGGATCTCTAAAGTATCTCTCTTCACCCCCTTTTCAATAGCCGGTTCAATTCACAGAACAGAGTTGTAGCTCACTTGAGTGCGCTAGGAGCCACCCCAGCAGCAGAAAGCACCTTGCAGTGGACCAGTGTGGTGGAGGTGGCTGGAAATACTTGCAATTGTAACAAATGACCCTGAAGGTTTAAAGCTTGCAAAATGAAGATCTTATCAGCTCCCTGCGGAATACTTGTAACACAGCTTTGGGGGCAGGGAAACCAGAGGAAAAAGCAGATCCACCTCATACAAACTGTCTCCAAGCAACTTTAAAACTTTCTATGAAAGGAGGATTCACCTCTACTCAGGCATTAAATGTCTAATGGCACCTTGGTGGATTCTTTAGGGATAAAACCAGTAGGAAAGAAGTCTGTGCAATCCAGACAGTGCTTTGATTGATATTATCTAGATGTCACAAATACAGCTAGCTCTTAATTAACACCTTTCTCACATGGTAGGGTATATGAAAGAACATCTGTGGCTATGAGAATTGTGGTGCTATGGCTCACTAGAGGATATAAAATCAGGACTGACTTTCAGAGGTACTTGAACTGCTATTTGGGAAAGATATAAAAATCAAAGGAGTACAAAATAGTACTAACTTAACTCTCAACTTTCATAATCAGAATCAGAAAAAGTGGGTGTGTATACATGGAAATGGATCAAAATTTGTAGTATATAGCTTTGATCAAGATTGAGAAGCATGGTTTAGAAGACAGCATTTACAGAAAGGATGTCCTCCGCAACAACCACTGTAGCTTTCATGCATCAGGACTGTTCTGCTGGAGAATGGCCAACTCCTGGTCTGGGCTTGCTGGGAAAGAAATGCAATTCTGCTCTGGGGAAATAGGACTATTATGTAAACAATCCTAATTAGCAAATACCATACTCAAGTCGAGATAAGACAAGGCCCAGTTACAGCTGCTATTTGAGGAACCCACTCAAAGATAGAAGTAACAAAATTCCCCCCACCTTATCATTCAGAGCTGAGAAAAGAAAATGATAGAAAGTATGATATATCAACGACAAGGCAAGAGAGAGAGGAACTCATTGTAGCTCATGCTGAGACTACTCACAGCTAAGAATTTGTAGCTACTTTTCCTGAGTGGTGTGATGGAATGGCTTTGGCTGCTCTATTAAGAAACAAATGCCACATCACCTGGGCTGTAACAAATTACCAGCACGTAATCATCATTGTTTTCAGAGTACCATTTCACGGTGCATGCTGTATTGCTTATTGAAAAGGGATAGAAACAAGACTCAATAAAACCAATTCAGACTTGCAAACTTCCCCAAAAGGTTGTATCACACCCTCTGCTGTCTGCAGAGGTAAAACTGAGAACCAGAACAGCAAGGACACCAAGTGATACAATCCTCTGCACCTTTTAAGTGGGGGAATGTACAGGAAGCTGGCTAATGGCCATTCAACCTAGAAGATAAAGGCAAGAAACAGCAGCGGCAGCAGGTGACTGTGTTGAATGTAACAAACTGCAGACACTTGTATCTAGAACATTACAGGTAAGAGTAACAAACCCAGAATGCCTCAGAAACTGATCAAAGGGCTACTGCTGAAGGGAAATCTTGAAAAGGTTCAACCAGAAATTTTAAGTCATAAGAAAACATGATTTTCTTTGGTAATGGGAATAGGTCTCATAGGAAAGACCAAACTTACTATCCAATATAACAGGGACTGCAGGATGTGTTAAGTTTATTATGCAATGTTTAGGGGGAGGATCAAAGGATAAATGAAGGTGAGTAACCGAAGAACCACTCGCAGAGGGGAGAGAAAAGACTAGTTGCTGGTCACGACACTGCTGTGCCTGATCACTGCAGTCCCTCCTATCTACTTACTGAACATATTCCTAAATATTCTAGCCACAAGTGAGTCCACTGCTAGTGAACTTCCGGTTGACTTAAAGTCAGTAGGCTATCATAGTCTGGAAAAAAACCAAAGGATTCCAGCCAGAAACTGGCTAAAAAGCCCTGGCCCTGGGCACAAAGACTTTAGGCCTGGCAGACACATGTGACTGTGAGTATGCACAACTGATGGCAGGGTATAGCTACAGTCCACCAAAAAGCTGTTGTTCATGCTTTAGTGTTTATCTCTTAGAGGTACTTTACCTGCGTATGTGAGGATGTGTTTGTGGCCAGTTGTGCACGCACACAGGTACATCACTGCAATTTATGCTCAGCTGTGCCAATGGCTGGACCTGGGAACGGTCCAGCAGCCTCATACTGAACAATCAGGATCCCGTGGGTGCTGCTGCCTACCACTTCTGCCAACTGCTTCATGGAAACACAGGTACTTTAAACAACAGAACTGGCTGATACTAATAAAATAATTCAGACTCCCCAAAACCAAGTAAAGTCAATTTGGTTTAAAGGGAAAGAAGTAGTCAATACAGTAATTTATTTTATTCTTGTAACAGAAAGAACACTATAATAGTGGAAAAAATGTAACCCGAGAACAGGCAAGAGTATTGGCTGATACTTGAAATACCTGCAATATTTAATCTTTTACCATTCAAACCAAAACATGGAAGCATTAGAAGATGTCACTGAAAACACTTAGAAAACTAATATGTAAGTAGGAAACTGAGGAAACTCATTGAACTTTTCCTAAGTGTTGCCCACAAATGTTCCTGGAAACCAAACCCAGTTCATAATTGCTCACCTCAGGTTTGGATTCTAACTCATCCGATAACATTGATTCAAGTGTCTGATTCCTGCAGCTGTCCTCAGCAAGGCACAATTTATTTATTTTTTTCTTTTAGTTCAGAGAGAACAACACTCCCTGCTTATTTTCATATTTTCCTAAGTGTAAACCAGTGTGGTGGTCCTTCTGTGAGAAGCTGTGTTGCGCAAATATTCAGTTTAACCTAAAACAACAGAAAAGGAAATATAAAGAAAGAGGAACCGAAAAGCAAGAGCAAAGCAAAAAGAAGTGAACACGTGTTGCCAGTAACTGTAAGCTATACTTTGAGGTACTGGGAAAACTCATTTACCAAGGCTCCTGGATTTCTGTTTTCATTGAGTCAACAAAATAACATCCTAAATTACTGTGAAAGTAAGTTTTAAAAGCTATTTACCACATTTTCTTTGCAATTGTTCATTTTCAATGGAAAATTGCATTGTTTGTTCTGGAAACCTGTAGGATCAACTGCAAATCACATATATCATGCAAGAGACAAGGAGAATTTTCCAATTTGTTGATGAAAGGGAACCATATATGAACAACCTGTCACCAGGAAACCTCATCTTTTCCCATCTTTTGAGACCTTACATTTCTGATTCTGTGAAATATCCTGGTGAGTCGACATAAACAGAAGCTATTTCATAAATAATTATATGCTGCTTCTTCTTTGGGCTAAGAGGGGAAAATGAGAACAAGCTGTATTTATATCTGCCTATCGGGAAAGCACTCGGACACTGCCAGAGGGAGAAGAAAGGGAATTACAAACAGTTCTTTTCCCCTTCCATCACAATTACCAATCTATTGACTATGTTAAAAAAAGAGAACCTAAAAGCCCTCCTCTAGGACTCATGACACCAAGCAGCGCGGCACCGGAGCTTCACCTGCCGCGAGGGAACAAGACAGCACACACAGCGAGGGCAGGGTAACTCAGCCCGCCGCACGCAGCGAGCCGGGGCCCGGCAATCCTCCCGCGCCCACCCGCTGCCCCTCGTAGCCCACACACGGCACGGCGGGCCCCAAGCGAGCCCCGGGGACAAGAGCCAGCGCTGCCACGTCCGGCCGACCACGCTCCGGCCTGGAGGGCACGGGGGGAGCGCGGTGCACCCCGGGGGAACAGCGCGGACAGGGTGGAGCGCCACGGCCCGGTGAGGCAGGTGCCACCCGCCCGCCCCGCGCGGNCAGCCCGCGGAGGGCGGCCAGTCCCGGCGAAGCGGCAGGGCCCCCTCCCCGCCCGCCTTACCGGCATCTCCGCCGCCCGGACGTGACGGGCCCGCCCGGAAGTGCAGCGCACCGCCCGGGGGTGCGCGCGGCCCGCCAGCTCGCGCTGAGCGCGGGGCGGGGCGGCACTTCCGCCCGGAGCCTGCCCGGCACTGCCCTCGTCCCCACAGACAGAGGGGAACGGCTCCGTGCTTGGGCTTTCCCCGGCTCTGTTGGGATCACTGCCAGTGATGCCTCAGAGTTTTTGGGTTTTTTAGCTTTTGTAGATTTTAGAAGTAGTGGTGTAGTAAATGTAGATTTTAATGTAGCTGTATTATACCCCTTACCCTTAGCATAATAGTTACACATACTCAACCCTATTACCCCATTTCGGATCAGTTCCTGTAAATTCCATTAGCATGTTTAGTCTTCTTTCAAGGTAGAAGTGCAGAAAAACACCCTAGGCCTGGACAAGGAGATACCACATAGACACAGCGACCTTCAAGCCCAAAACTTTGGCGGAGCTCCAAGGACTGTACGTGCTGTGAAGAAGATGAAGATGAGGAATAAGGGATCCCAAGGACCCCAGATGCAATTCCTGAAGGGGCGTGTCAGGGGGAGAACTGGGCAGAACCGGGGGTGGACAAGTCTGGGATTGGGTGGACCTTATTATAAAATCATAGAATCGCTGTCTGGGTGTGCACAGTCATGTGTATTCCCTGGGCCTGTAGGCTGATTAAAGAACCTAATCTCTTTTTCTTATACACTAAACTGGCCTGGAGTCTTTTTTTCTCTGTGCTCTCTTAAGGCAACACCAGGGCTGCAGGCTTCAGCTGCAGCCTGATTCCTCTTCAAATACCCTTTTTTGTTGGAAAGTTATTGTACAGCTGAAGATCACACAGGAAGCTTATGGTCAACCTTCAGCTCCTCTTTTCTTCCACATAAATCAAGACAGAAGACATATTAGTCCAGCTATAACGCATGTGGAAATACAGGTTTCCTATTAGTACTTGGTTTCTGTTTCTGCTTTGCTCTGACTTTCTGCTGTGTCTGTTCTTGTAGTTGGTGATGGAAAACTCCAGAGTTCACAGCAGCACACTAACGACACATACCAAGTTAGTAATTCCAGAAACATACATGTCTTTGAAATGTACCTAAAAACCAAGAAGGGACTAATTTAAAACACTTGCACTTTGGTTTGAGCTCATTAGCCTTATTTTGGTATCTGTTAAGTAAGCAGGACAGAGCACCTGAAAATGTTGGCAGCCCCTGGTCTTGACATTATCTGCTGAACCAGTGACCTTCAGGTCCAGTAAGCTTTAACTTTGCTATGGCTAGCCCATAGCTTTGGAGTCACGTGTGATTCCTGGCTCCCATGCCAGAACAGCTGCTCATGGCACAGTGCTGGTGCTGCTAAGCACTGAGAATCATGGTGATAGCGAAGTAACCCAACAGGGGCTGTTGAGGCTGGCAAAATGTGGTTTCCTGAGGGTCTGTAGGAGCATAGCCCGTTCTGATCCATGATGGACTATGCAAAAACTTGCAGTCACTTCCTGGTAAATGACTGTAATCTCCTGCCTGTGATCTGCTTTGGAATGGTTTCCTCTCCCCAGCCCCTCCAGGATGTGCAGTATGGCTGCACTGCCTTTCAGAAAATTTGAAAATTTTGATTTGTAGCTTAAAGATTCATACATATAGTGCGGGTACCTTGGTGTGCAGCTGCAGTGTGAGCTACAGCGTGAGCTCTGGGGGGTTGGAGCCTGAGGCCACGAATGACCCTTTGCACAAAGAAGGGCTCAGGGACCTGCAGCCCAGCCAGGTGACCAGTCACTCAGAGACACAGAAGGAGCTGAGGACCCTCAGACTTTCCTTTTGTTCAGGGTTCCACCTCGAGCTGTTATTTTGTTATTTAGTTATTGCACCAAGATTAAATTATTTTAAAGATCTGGATGCCTGAGACTCTGCTATGGGAAACCTGGTCTGAGTGTGAGTGTGGTGTGTGTGGGGAGCCAGGCCCGGCACCCGTGGGCTCACTGGAGATGCCTGCTGTGAAGGCCTTTTGGTTCCAGCTCAGGTGGTGCATGTAGTGGAGCCAAAGTGGCTCCTGGATGTCATCCAGGAAAGTTTCCTTAACGTTTATTATCACAGGCAGGATCCCAGCATGCCACATTTGCTGATCCAATACAATTCAACAAAGGTAACCAGAAAGGCAGAACTACTACATTCATAAACCAATTTTTCTTGATGCCATTTAGTAATTCCAGGGCACTGAATTGTAAAGCTTGATTCTGTTTTACATTAAGATCCTCAGTAATCTTGGAAGTCCTTTGACTCATCATTAGCTCAACAATGTGGAATTGTTGAGTAGATATTAAAATACGGAGACATGTAGGCGCATCAGTTCCTTTCATTTGCATCATTCTAGGCCAGATGAGTTTGGCTGCTTCAGAACTTGCTTCCTGACTGCCTGGGGAATTCTGGTGGAATCTGCAGAGGGAGTAGCACAGCACTTACCTGAGTTGTTTGTGGTGGTTCAAATCACTTGCGCAGCTGCATGAAGCAGCACTGGTCCCTGATGGGAGAAGAACTGGCTGGCTGGGAATCTCCTTCAGTCTCACTTTCTCATTAACATCTGCTTCTCCATGATCCTTCTCTCTAATTAAGGACAAATGTAAGACTCAGTCACGTTTTCCCCATGACCAAATTCAAGAAAAGATAAATGATACTTTTTTTCACCCTTACTGTAAGACAGTGAAAATGGCTAGTCATGGAGTAAGGGGAGAGTGGCATTTTAGATTTGGTTTTGATGAGTCTGGTTATAATGAGGCCCTACTCTGAATATAAAGAGTCTAGGGTGGATGTGCTATTTCTCTTAGCACATCTTCTATTCTTTCGTGTGTACATTTCTATACACTCAGATACAATGTTGTTATATAAACTCACGTCCATTATTCCAAGATTATTACGAAACTTACATGTACAATTGTAATTACCATTACTTTGATGTTGAGCCTTTGCAGCATCAGCATGTAACAGACTTTTACATTCTCCCCAAAGTCTGTATGTGCAGGAAAAATCACCTTTCCACGCTTACAGCAGATGTTGGCACAGGTGTTGCAAAGCGGCTGAGATGTAAGAAGCTGAGCCCACCAAGATTTGGAGCATTCCCTCCTGTTTCCTCCCCCCGGGCTCGCACCCCGCTCTGTCACATGTCGGACTTCGTCGAGCTCCGCCTTTCCTGCGTAGTCAGCGCGTTTCCCGCGGCGGCAGCAGGAATACTGCTGAGGTAATTTCGCCGGCTGAAAAGCGTACGTGAGGTCCCATGCGGGCCTCCGCGCCGCGGCCACCACACACCCTTCCCAAGTTTTCCTAAACACCAGGCGCGAGGGGTGGAGGGGCCCGGCGGGGGCCGTCCCGCGCCTTCCCCCCGGCAGCGCCCGTGGAGCCCGCAGGGAGCCCGGTCCCGAAGCCGCGCCCCGGGCAGGAGGCTCCGCCGCACTGCGTTGGGAGCG
>VXAY01007648.1:2786382-2859399 GCA_013399855.1 Oxyruncus cristatus
GAGGGCGCCGCGGCGGCGGGGGACGGGGAGGCGCCGCCGCCGCTGAGCCCGCGCTGGCTCGACCTGCTGAGGACTTACCTGGAGCTGGTGCTGTGCGTCCTGAGCAGCGTCCGCAACAACAGGTACCTCCGCGCAGCGGGGCGGGGGGCAGGCGGACCCCCCCGGGCAGCGCAGGGCCGGTCCCGCCGGGTTTTGCGGGCGGAAACAGCGCCCGAGCCGGCGGCGGCCGGTTCGTGGTGGGGCTGCGCCCGGAGCTCCGCTCTGCGCTTGAGTTGGGCAGGAACGGGGCCGCGCCGCTTGCAAATAATAATTTTTATCCTATAGTGTAGTTTGATGGGGACTATAAACATATAAGCGCTCAGATGACCAGCTGGCGATCAGCTTGTCATTTCGCTGAACTGAGATAGCTATAATAATAAAAAGTTCTTCTTCCTTTGGGTGGAAAGTGGGGAATGCGGCTTTAGCGGAGCGAGCGAGAGCCAAGTTTGAATCTGGTGTCTAACAAAGGCACTTTTCTCACTTAAAATAGAGCTACAGACAGGGTTTAGACCTTACGCGTGCTTGAAAAAAATTGTTATGAGAAATTAGTAAGGGAGGTGTGTTGAAATCACACCATTGGTATGCTCAGTTACTGCCCCAATAAAATGCTTTCACCTTTCCAGCTGTGAGGTTTTTTGCCGTAGAAAAGCTAAGCTTTCATGCCAGTGCTCGTGTTACCTGCTATACTCAGTTTTGACTCAGTTTTAACTAGGAGGAGGTTTTTATGTTTGTTTGTTTATTGAAAAATATGCTTCACACGTAGGACTTGGCCAAGTTGAATTTAAATGACAGAAATATCTTCCTGTGGTTTGTACTTAAGATGTGCTTATATCCTGCTTTTTCACAGTTTACTTTGGCAGGTTAGATGATTTCCTCAGCTTTGAGGTCTTTAGAATGAAAATACTTGCATTCTCTTTACCACGTGTGGGTGTGATCGAGATAAATCTCTCTTTTAAAGATAGTAATCAGATACCCTAATGTATGGCCTGTAGTCAGTACCTAGGACAGGAAAGCGAGGGTGTTACAATTAGGTTATGATGAGTTTGGAAAGCCGTGCAGATTTTAGGATAGGAAATGGTTAATATTATTTCCCCTCTGTGTGCATATAGCTTTACCTATGAAGGGGAGGAAAAATACTGCAAGTGTTTCAGGGCATCCTTAGGATGAATTAAACCTTATGGATGGCCTTCAGTAAACTGTCTGCAACTGAGTCATGGCCTTGTCACCGCCCCTCTTTGATTCAGGAGGGATTAGAGAGTAGCTCGAGGCCTCCCTTGCTTTTTTTTCTTTTTTTTTTTGAATTGTAGCAAGAGAACTTTAAATGCAATTCCTCGTTGGTTTGAGATGAATGCAAATGTGGTGTGTGAAGTCTGACTTTCAGTTCCTCTGCTCTCTTGCACCCAGCAGGTACTTCCTGTGGTGCAGCCCCGATGGTTGAGTTACAGACCTTACTTCTGAAAACATCTCGTTAGTCCCAGCTCACCTTTATCTTAATTTGTTTCATGCCCTGTGAATCCTTGGTGTGTGAATCCTAATGATCTGTCTTGATTGGTCTTCTCTTGCCTTTCAGGAGCTTTCACTTAACTGTTGAATCTTTGGGAAATACTGCTAGTATTTTAAGTGGAAAAAATACTGAAATGATGGCGGTGATTATCCGATCTGAGACAAATACCACTACACGGGCTTGAAATTTTAAAATAGATAGCATCTGCAGGAGATGTTGCCTAGAGGGGATTGTTGAAAAACTAAATAGGTTTTTTCCTTCACTAAAGTACGAGACTGTCAAAATTAAAAGCGTTGTGAGAAGGCTTCTGGTACGCTTTTTTCTTTTGAAAAAATATTCCTTCTCTATGGCCTTACCTGAAATCTGTACAAGGACATTTGCTTTATGAAGTTCATTTCGCAGATTCTGTGTGCACGGTGTAACTCAGGACTGCAGTAAAATACTATGCGTAAGTAGTTGTTTCTCCAGTACCTGGTAGATTAGTATAATTTTGGTGGTAAGCCAGAGGTGAAAAGTTACTAAGTTGGATAGAATTTTGCATTGCTGTACTTTCTTGCTGTCTCCAAATAATTTACATGCTGCTGTTTTGTTTTGAAATGAATAATTCGTGATTGGTGAACACAGGGTACCTGGTTATAACAGCAGGCTTTTTTTAGTGAGCTTTTTAAAATGTGTGTGTGTGGGATTTACATTAAACACTTGACCTTTTTTTCAGATTTAGTTTCAGATTAGATTCTTTTTTTTTTTTTAATCTCAAAAGCTTTAGTTTTTTTTTTCTTGCATTGTAACTACCAATAACTATTTAGTTGGCATGTAGAACACTGGGTTTTACTTCTTTAAGTAGGTTTTTGAGATTGAAATGAGTTGGGAAGGAACATGAACTTGTGCCACATTGCTGCTTAATTCTTACTGTGCCCACCTAATGTCTAAACTGGAGGCACTGTCACCTGCCTTATGCTTAGTTTTGTCTAAGGAAGGACTGGAGTCCAGTCACTTAATTTCTCTGCTTCTCTTTATTTATTTGTAACTCAAGGATAATGAATAATTCCTTCTTGTTTTTGCTATATGTCACTGTAGCTGGGATAGCTATTGTAATTTCCAAAATAATGGAAACAGCAGGGCTTTTAATTTCTCCAGTGGCTGAATCACTGTAAATGTATTCCTTTTGTAATTAAGTTTAGAACAGGACAGTTTTTTCATAACTCCTGTCAGCCCTTATGATAGCTTTTGGAAAGTTCAAAAAGATTTCCATCTTAATACTTCAGAACTGGAGAGGGCAAAATCTACATTTGTGGTGCTGTTTCTTAACTGTGTAATGTTGTTGTGGAGTTTTAAATTTATTATTAAGCAATACAATTAACAACCCTCCTCCTTGCAAGAAAAAACATGTATTTTAGATGGCTCTAGAATTCCTTGAGGATCTACAATATTGCAGGACCTAAGAAAAGTAATGACGAAAAGGAGTACAGTTTCTAAATGCTCTCTTGACTAGAGGAGAATGATGTGTGGGTTTGCCACTAGAAACAGTTTCTGTACAACACAAAATCGCCGATTTTTAAGCAAATCTGTGTTTATGAAAAATACAGAAAAATAAAAATATTTTTATAAAATACAAAAAAAAGGAAAATATTTTGGATTGGCCTTTGCTAATTCTGAGGGAATTAAGGAAATAACAGCTTGTCCACAACTTGGTTTGAAAACGACTGATAATATTTTCTGACAAGTATTCCTGCTGGCAACCAGTGTTATTATCCAGAAAGGTACATTCTAGGTCTGTCTCAAATTTGAGGTAGAGCTCAAGTTGCCATAAACTTTATTTTGTGTGTGGCAGCGTATTACTCCCAAAATATGGCTTTAATAGCACTGGGGCCTTGATGAGCTCTAAAAATCTGTCATTTATTTAATTAAAAGGTACTGAAGTAGCATTTATAGTGATCTGTAACTCTTCCATGAGTTATGTTTATGACTGTAAATGAAGCAGAATAACAAAGTGTATTATTGTTTAAATGGCTGATATTCTATTTATTATTAAAAAAAATGCTGTGGGTGGGCATGATGATGTTGTTTCTTAGATCCTCATGATCTGCAGCTTCTCAAACTGATCTTTTAAAACTAAGTTCTGGAAGGCAGGTGGGAGGGAGACGAACTTGGTGTGAGTCACTTAAGTGCGTACAGCAGCTAATAAGCAACTGGTGATCGTTCAGTAGGAAAATCCTGTGTTCTTTTATGTAACTCTGAAATCCCAAAGCATAGTCTCTCCTACTCCTCCTTCCTTGCTTACAAAGGAAGGTAGGGAAATAGTGACACTCCCCCCCGGCTTCCCCCCCCCCACCACCGTCTTCTTTGCAGTATATTAAATTGTGTGTCGTGTTTGATCTTTGCTGTGGAAACATAAATGCAGATGACTGTATAACTGTGGTATCTTGGTGAAGTGTGGTATCTATCTTGGAGTTGCCAAATATTGGTGAATCAATCGCTCAAAACAGTAGACTGCATCTGTAGTTAAGGTTTTCTAATGACTCTCTTCTATTACTCTGACCAGGCAGCTGAAACTGGCAGAAACTGGTGTAATAATACAATATGTGCCTTACTGCTTTGTTCGTCTTGGATGTAAGCAAGTACATTTTGTTCTTTTTTTGATGGGTATTCAAAAGACCAACCAAAACTGAAGATGTAAGAAGCTTATTACTTCTAGTGTGCTTTTTGAGCTAGTAGAAAATAAATGGTTTAGAAATCCCTCCAAAACACATTTTTCCCCAGCTGTATGTATGGATACTACACAGAATTAAGAAACCATTATTATTTTCAGCAAAAGATGACAATTAACTTCTAAATAATTTTATTTAAATAATGATCACTTTCCTGACTCTCTGAAATAAAGATGTGAGCTGAATGTCGTAGAGGTTGTATGACACAGTAGCAAAAATCTAACATTGTGTTGGACTGTGATTAGATTTTCTGTGTGTCTCTGAAGTGCATGAAATGGTGGTCAAATAGATGTAGTAAAAATCTGTAAGGTACTGGTAATTAGTGTTCCATGTGTCTTATAGTTTGGTGGTCCTCAAATTAATACCTGCCTATGGCAGCATTTGCTGGGGGTATGAATAGCACTAAACAAGACCTGTGTGTGATGTGAACATGCAGGTGATTCAGAACTGTTCTGAAGGTTGCATTTTGGCTCTTAGCTCTCAGAATTAAGTCACCAAGATCAGAAAATAAAGGCTTAATTATAGCATGGCTGTGAACACTGCTTTTCAGACCAGGTGGAGGTTTCTGCTACTTTTCCTGTTACACCAGATTGTCTCTTACAGCTTTTGAGGAAAGAAGAGCCCAAAATACTGTTGTTGGTGGTGTGGTGGTGCCAGTGTTTTAGGTTTCTCTGCCAAGCTTACTCTTCAGTATGAGCAGGCAGACTTGTAGAATATTGATCATGTGGTAAAGACTCAGTTTATTTTACTGTATCATCAGTACAGTAGTCCTGTATTTAAAATAATAAATATTAAATTGTTAGAATTTCAGAAACAGTTGTAAATTCTAGATATTATGCTCCAGTATTTGTCAGACTTTATATGAAGTTTGTGGATCTTGCTATTAATTTGTTGTTCACCTATAGAAGAGGAGTACCAGGTGCAACAGTGGATAGATTTCAATAACAGTACACTGATTTCCTGAATACAGAAACTTCAAAACCGGTAAATTATGATTTAAGCTAGATACCAATTACAGACTGCAGTTCATACTTAAAAATGTAAAACTTGGCTACCTAATGCTTTTTTCCCCGCTCCTTTTGGTAGAACATGAAATTGTACTGTGGATGAAGTGAACTGTACCAGAGCTTCCCCATTCTTTGAGTGTTGTATTTGTATTGCATTTTTCTCAAAGCTGATCTGAAATATTAGCATATAATTTGTAAGCCAGAAGAAATAAGAACGTATGGTAACTCTCTCTCTTAATTGTCAGCTACAGGTTAATTGGCATCTACTGTTTAAGATTAACTTATGTATCCATTTGTGATGAAACTGGAGTTTCTGCCATATTAATTATCAATTGTAGACAAGTCCTTGCCTGTTAGGAGTAAATAAATTTACACCATTTATAAATAGAAGAAATGTTGACCCAAACATTATTATTTTTTTAGCTCTTTGTTGTTTTTTTTTAATCTCAAAAGCAGATGTCACACAGCTGCTCTAAAACTGCAGTCATTTTCGTATCTCTTGCTTGATCTGTTTTAGGAATAGAAAAGGTGCAAGTCAGAAAAATAAGCTGTACTAGGGAAAGGAAAAGTGACTGTCTAGCGTACTGTGTGATGTCCAGCATATACTTAGAGCTTCTTCTTGCACTTCTTTTTAGGTATCCCTTCTAAAACTTAAAGCTGTATGTCATGGTGGACCACTAACTCTCACTGATAGGAAATATTAGAACAACTTCCCCTACTTTGATATAACAGAAATTAGATACTGATTATGGTGTGGGGAGCTCTCGCTATTCCTCCCTGAGGTTTGTGATGCCTCAATTGAGGCACGTCTGGGCTCCTACTTGTAAACCAGCTGATGTATGTAAGTGCTCAGAAAGGGTTCTTTGTGGTTGTGTTCTACTTGGGCATTAAATGCAGTGTGAAATGTTAGAAGAAATAAGCATTTGATGTTTTCATCTGTGATACTCAACACACATGTTCCAAGGGTTAAAATTGCATGAAACCACTGCTAAGAGTTTTCTTTATGGTGCTGCTGGCCTGCTGAAAATACTCTGTGGTGACTGAAAACTGGCATTTGCTGTTACAGCTGGTTCAGCTGTTCATGTAGTCTTCTTTCCCTTTACACTTCAGTCTCGTTTTCTGTACTTCCATGTGTGCCTGTATTCTAGGGCAGTAGGAGGTTTCCCAGTACAGACTGTGTTCCATATAATAATGGGTTCTTATTGCCTGTATTTGTCTTATTCAGCATGATTCCTTACGTTGTTTTAATTTTGTATACAGATTCCTTTTTATTTTGTTGTTTTGTAGGAACCTCCAGAAGTTAAGTCTTTTTGGGGATATAAGCATTCTGCAGCAACATGGAAGTATATCAAATACATACCTGGGAAAGGTTGACCCTGATGGCAAGAAGATTAAGCAGTAAGTTATATTTGTAAATTATCAAACACAGTAAAATAATAAAAATAGGTAATTGAATACAGATTTTCATTCCTGAAATACATGACTCAGAAAGCTTTAAGTTTTTTAATAGGTTGAGAATCTAAATTCTTGCTTCTGCTCTTTACATGAAGTAGTCTGGTTTTGTGGCTGTTCTGGGGTTTTTTCCTCCCTTCTCAGCAGGGTGAGAATCCTTTCTTTCCTCTTTTCATTATGTTCTAGAAATAATATTATGTTAATGGCACAAAGGGAGAGGAGGGGTGAGGGGTTTTTACCAGCACCTCTACTGTTGCTGTACACAGAAAAAAATTAGAAAAGGAAGTAATTTGTTGAATTGCCCAAGAGCTGAAAATATGCTTGTGTTTATGTTCTCTTTCAAGTTTACTTGCTACAACTGATTTCAAGTTGTATTTCAAAACTAGGTTACGTGTTTGCATAATTCCTGAAAGATCACAGCTCACAATGTGCTTGTTTAGTTCACAGGGGTATTTTACCTTGCCATAATTACATTATGGTACAGTCCTTGAATGCTTATAATCAGAATAGTTATGTGTTCTTCTTTGGAAAAGGTTAAATACAGTGTAGAAAGCTACTGATTTCTGGAATAAATTACCACAAAGGGAGTGATGCTAACTTAACTATTTTATCAGTTCTGCTAAAATTTCCTATATAATAAAACCTGAATACCATCAGTTTAATTTCTGTCAGTTTAAACATCTTTCTCCCAGTAACTTGGGAGTGGAGTAAATACAGCCAGTCTAGATCTTTACTAATTTTTGTTTTGAGTGATTTTTAGAACTAGTATAGGTATATTATCAGATCAGTGTATGTATGTGAACACAACCATCAAGTGTTTGGTCCTGACCTAAATGTGCAAACCGGTGCAAATACAGCTGTGAGTCACATACTGTGTCTTTGTTATCTGTTATGTTTAGAATGCAGAATTCAGAGCAATTTGCAGTTCTGTCTAATGTAGGTACTCTATTGTGGTGTGCAGGTAAAAGGCTGATTCAGTAAAAGCTCCTTTATTTCATATCCTTTGTGAAAATGTAAATATATAACCAAATCTTTGCCAAGGGGCTTGAAGGGAGCCATCTAAGCAGATGTTTACTCAGCTGAGTGTGTGGTTAAATGTTTCTTCAAATTAGTCTGCTCATTTTGGGAGCCATAAACCCTTCAAAACTCATTATCTAATGATGTTAGTCTTTTAGGTGAATATTGAACTTCGCATGTTTTGGAAAGAGCAAATAAATGCTGCCTGTTTTCTGTTTGGTTTGTTTTGGTGTTTGTTTTTTGGTTGGTGGGGGGCTTTTTTTTGTTTGTTTGTTTGCTTTGTTTTTTGCTAAAATAAAACAATATACTTGGGACCAACTAGTCCTCCTCTGAATTAAAGATGGCAGTGTTTTATTCAGTCATCTGAAGTTTATCAGCACTAGCAGCAGATTTACTTCTGAAAGTAAATTGTTATGGCTTCTTAGCTTGTCTCTTGCACGTGGGGTTCAGGGTTTGCACCAGTTAAGTTGCAAAACGTGGATGCTGATAACCAACAGTGAAAGATATGAGCAACCTTTGAAGACAATGCTATTGGTAGTTGAGGATTTTTGGAATCTGTATGGTAATAAACTTTACTAGCTGTTTCAGGAACTCCCTGCAATTAAGGCAGTAAGGGAAGAAAACGTGATGTTTCCTTAAATCTTTTGCATTGTCCTGGGTGTAACAGACTGTGGGTGAAATCTCAGCTATCACAGAACCATTAGGATGCTTCCCCAGTTTAAGAGTAAGTGTTGTCCTCAGGCAGAGGAGGCCTTGGATTGTGTTTTCAAAAATACTTTTGTAGTGATCAGTACGAGTTTGTAATGCTTGTTCTTTTTCTGTATAGCATGTGTGTCCCTGGTTACTTTCTAAATTTCTCTTCATAACTCTGTTCCTTGGTGTTGGGAAACTCGGTGTAAACAATAAATTTGTATTGAGTTGAACAAAGTTTAAAATTTTGGCTTTCTGAAGTCTACTTCTCATGATTGATCTGTGTGGTTCAGGTAGTTTGGTTTCCGAAAGAACCAGTTTAGCCTCTGTTAAAAAAACCATTTTGCTTACTGATGGCTTCCATATGGACCTTGCTAGTTTGTTTGCTTCCTGTCCAGGGCCATGGATGTGCTTCTGTCCTGGTTAGGACTGGTTTTGGGGCTTTAACAGTAACTCGGCCTGTCTAGCCAGGCTTTAGTCTGTCTTCTGGATCAAAGCGCTATTTGGGGCATTAGTTGTGAAAGTAAATTTTTTTGAGTTTTTTATTTTTTAAAGAGTTTGCTTCAGTTTAGTAATTTGTAGGTTTCAGGTCCATAGTGAAAATCCACAATTGCTGCTTACAGGGAGCAAAGGGGGACTGATTAAGCTTGTCGAGACATCAATAGGTTATATTGCTTTTTTGCGTATGCCAAATTCTGCTTATGTTTTCTGTTATATGCTCAAACATTAGTTTTGTAAGTGGGCTTTGAAATAATTGTGTGTAAGTTAGGATAAATGTTGTACTTCATGCTAGGCAGTTGAAGTTAATACAAAAATAAAGTAGGTGTAATTTCCAAGAATTCACATAACATGTCTGAACTTCTAAAACACAGTTCAGACTACTCTAGCAAACTCCAGTTAGATGCAATCTGTTTATGAAAAACAGAATGTACTTAAGAATTTGCAGGGGAGGGGGAAAAAACCTGCTAGGGAGTTTAAAAAATTTATTTGCAATGTCATGTCATGTTAAATATGTTAAAATGAATGACCTTATGTAGTGCTTTCTGTCTGGCTTGTATAAAACAAATATTAAAAACAATCCAGAAATGATTGCTGCTAAATACTCTCTACTGACACGTTTGATCTGTTTTTATTAACTTTCTCCAGTTCTTAGTTAATTTTTCTTGGGACCTACAGGTCATTAGAGTAGCAGCACAAATCTAAATACTTGTATAAGTATTTCTGTGCTTGCATTAAGAAGCTGATGTGTAGATGGCATTAAATCAGTACCTCTCTGTTAAGACGTTTAGTGCAGTTCTCATTGGGGAGAGAACCCACCCTACAGCTGCAGAGTTCTGCAAGTACTAGAACAGAATTATTCTAAGCTCAGGTGTTTTTAGTTGTGTGAGAACCACAGTTTAACAAATTTTTAGTGCAGCAAGGCACATAGATGGTAGTATTCTACTGAGCAACTCAAAATTGTTTTATCTTTAGTAATTCTGTAAAATATTACAAGCACACTATTAAGATTGACTACCTGGGCTATTACAAAATAAATCCTACCACTGCTGCAGCCATTACAGAACCTTTCATAGATGTGTATGGTGAGGGGGTAGGGAAGGGTGTTTGGAAGAAATTTGAGAGGTTACTGTGGTAGAATCTTTTTCTTGGGGGACTGTTAGAAAATCTGCCTTCAATATAAGCATTGACAAGAACAATTATGAAACAAACATTGCCAGGATCAAACAAGGCTCATCTGAACTGTAAAAGAATTTAAGAATAAAACAGAAAAAGTACACTGTCTGTGAGTCTCACTCTTTGTTTAAAACTGTGTTTAATTTGTGTCACAGTTGCCAGTCCTCAATTTGAAATAAATGTTTGGAGAAATCTGGAAAAATCGAAGTATTTTGACCTGATGACTATACTAGGCAAAACCTTGGGAACTGAGATGTTCAATAGATAAATACAGTAACCACACAAACTTTTCTGCTTAAGAGAAGTCAGGCCTTACAAGCTCAATACCTTCATAGGAGAAGGAAGAAAGAAGTTCTTTACAGAGAGGCTAATCAGACATTGGAATGGGCTGCCCGGGGAAGTGGTGGATTCTCTGTCCCTGGAGGTTTTTAAAATGAAACTGGATGTGGCACTTGGTGCCATGGTCTATTAACCGCGGTGGTGTTGGATCGAGGGTTGGACTTGATCTCAGAGGTCCTTTCCAACTCAGCTGATTCTATGATTCTGTGAATAAAGATTTGCACAGGGAGAGCATGAATGAGGACTAGTCTTTGGCTTTCTTACAGTAGAAGGAGTATGGGTCATCAAAGGTAGTAGGTGATGGGTTCAGAGCAAGCAAGAAGAGGGGGGAATCACACTGCAGAGTTCTTTATTATTGGATGTTATAGTTGCTAAACGCTTACTCAGCAAAGGGAAGAACTTGGATAAATTTGTACAACTGAAGTCTCTGAGAGTTGCAAAATATATAAAGCTGCCTCTGGCTCAGGAGATCTGAGTTACAAAGTTTTGGAAACTAGAGAGATATTTGAGAAATATCTTTGTGTGCTTTCCTTGTTCTGTCACCTTAAGGTGTTAGTGTTTCTCTGCTGTTATTTGGGATACTGGGCTAAACTTTTGATTTTGTCTGGACATTATCTTCATTAAAGTTACGTGTATGAGAATAACAACTTTATAATGTTGTTTTGTTTAGATGTATAAAGTATACAGATATTGATAGCAATAAAGGAAAAAGTGCTCTATGCAAAAACATTATTTGAGGCACAAAGATTTCTGCTAATTTTGTACTGCAGGTGTTTGTATCTTATTTCTTAATGTTTCAAGGAACTGTCATAACCTGGCTCAAACACTTCCCTTCAATGCTGATCTTTCCTTCTGGCTGACCAGGGTTTGAGATCAAATGTTTATCTGCACATGTGTCCTAATATGCTAAAAGAACACTTGTCATGTGAGTAGGAGGACTCTTTTGAGCCTTAGCAGTTGCAGGATGAAGACTGGAAAAATAATTATATGTAGAAAGTGTGGAGTTTGACTGTACTATTTTCATTTAATATTAAAAATTTTAAATACTTCTGTTGCCTTTTCAATTAATATCCCACAGAAAGAACATCTCTTCACTAAAAGAAAAGGGGAGGGTAGGAGAGGTGGGGTGCATCTGAGTAAGTGCATAGTGATGATGAGCACTGATAATTTGAGATTGAAATACTACTGGGTCCACATTGTTTTGGTAAAGTTTGAACTTGTTGGCACTTGAAAATCCAGTTAGCTGCACATTTGGAATTATTTAAGGAATATTCTTACATGTTTGTTTACTGTTTATTGAGCAAAGTCAAGCAAGTAGTTTCAGATCATTCTAACTTATGCTCAAAGTCAAATTTCTGCCACCTTTCACTGAAAATTGCTTTTTTTTTTCCTTATTGAATTTGCAGTTCTAGAGAGGTTAGCAAATACGAAGAGCTGTTTTTAAAAACAAGAGCTGTGTTCTAAAAGCATTACAGGTTTTCTTATTTGCATAACCTTAAAATATATGTGGGAGGGTGTTAAATACATGCTGGAAAATGCATGAAGTGAAGGTTCATGGTGTGCCACTGTTTTTGAAGGAAAAAGTACATAATTTCTTTCAAGATAGTTAACAATTTTAACCTTTTAAGTGTAGTGAAGGTTAAATTGCTGTGGGAGGTCTGCAGTCAGGTTACAAAATTTGTAGTTCACAAGAACCGTAATAATAGGACCTTTCTGTAAAATAAGGCTGTAAATAAAAGAAAAATAATTCTTGAATAAAAAAAACTTGAATGACATGCAGTTGGTAAGACTAAACCATATTTAATAGGATCATTGTTTGTTTTGTTTACTTGCAGAATCCAGCAGCTGTTTGAAGAGATATTAGGCAATAGCAGGCAATTGAAATGGCTGTCTTGTGGGTTAATGCTGCAAATAGTAACTCCCACATCACTGTCCTCCTTATCAAACCCCATAGCCAACACCATGGAACATCTGAGCTTATTGGACAACCACATCCCTGGTAATACCACTCTTATCACTGCGGTTGAATTGGAGCGCTTTGTGAATCTGCGTTCGCTCGCTTTGGATTTCTGTGATTTTACAGCTGAAATGGCAAGAGTCCTGGCTGACAGCAACCATGTGCCTTTGCATCGACTGTCTCTCCTGGTCCACAGTGTTTCCATAATGCACAAGTCATTGGACAATATGCCAAAAGATGAGAATTGGCAGGCGCTGACTCGCAACAGCACTAATCTTCGGGTCTATATAATGGCTTTTGATGTCAAGAGTGATGATATGTTAAGGATTCTTAAGCCCAGTATCCCCCTAGAGAGGATTCACTTTGACAGCTATGTCACTTGTGTTTCAGGGGCTGTTGTTGACCTCATATCCAGGCAGTATGACAAGTTCCTCACTCATTTTATACTAATGAATGATGTGGTAGATATGTCTGCCTTCCCAGATCTTAGTGACAACCGGAATGAAGATCCACTTGTCTTATTAGCCTGGAGGTGCACAAGACTGTCTCTCCTAGCTGTTCATGGTAGGTAATGCCTTGCACAGGTATAGTATGTGACTTTTTAAATGCTTACAACACTTCAGCCTTTCTAATCATAATGTGGTTTAGTGCAGTGGTGTTCCAAAGTCTGCTGCACAGTTGCTGTACATGTGTTGTTGAAGGTGTTTATTTTATATGAGTTTTAAACATACTTGTAGCTTTCTAACTTGTGTTGAGAAGTCACATAGGATTTTATTAGACTTCTCACAGAAATGAGGATAACTTAAGAACTGAGCCTTCCAGGAGGCTTATCCTAGAAGTGGTCTGCACTGTGCAAGTTTTACTAAGTAACTTGTTACGTGAATGTGAACGCTGAAAACATTCGCTGTTTTACTATGAGCTTATATGCTGGCAGGATTAGATGATTTTGCCTCTTGTTGATAAATAACATGGGTTAAGTGCCCCAAAGCTGAGGGGAAGAAGTTTCTTACCAGTTTGGTAAGACTTTACCAGCAGATGGAGGCTAAAAAGATATAATGTTGCCTCCCTGAGTACACTGGTTTCTCCAGTAATACCAGAGCTAGGTTTATCCCACCTATTTTTTTGCCGTATAATTGCAAATAAATTTTAGAAAGTGTGTACTTGTATTTAGCTCTATCATCAGTACAGCACTTGCTAGAAGTTGCAAGGAGTTTGGCAAATTTTAAAGCACCTGAAACTGAAATAATGCAGAATAATGCTTTTTCTTTGTGCTGGAATCAGCTTACCAAGACAAAGTTTGCTGATGCATGAAGGAGTTAAGTGATGACTGTTACTGTGTTGCATAAGAATAAATGTGTTTCTTCAGACTGCTTTGGGGAGTCAATCTCCAGTCATTCAGCACAATCAAGAGAGACCTTCAGCAGAGGGAGATGTAGATTCATATTTCCATTGTTTGAAGTCAGAAAGTCCTGCTGTATTTGCTCTTTTTTTTGGTCTTCTACTGAAAAATCATTGCAGAGATAGAGGAGCGGGGAATGATGATCAATTCCACTGTCTCTTTAGTCTTTTTAGTTTCCAGGAGTGACAGATTTTGGATGCTGGTACACAACCATACCACTCTAGATGTGGATTTTAGTAGTTTCTTTTAACATTTGGATACAAATTTGAGGACCTTTTTTAAAAAAAATTATTTGTTACCTTAAATTATCCTCCTGCTGCAGGGAAGTCCTCTAATACATTATCTAGCTTGAAAAAGCTTGTAAAACATCTAAACATAAGCTAGTGTAAATACCATTTAATATCAGCATATGTCTGTTCAGTAGAAGGTGTTAGTCTGTGCAGAGCACTGGGAAAGCAAAGGTCTTTGATGGTTCTGTCTAGCAAATGGTTGTTGCTACATCTTTCTTTGGAGAGGTGCTGGGTCTGCCAGTGAGAGAGAAGGGCCAAATATCACCTTGCTGTTAGGTTTGGTTTCAGATTCTTTACCCTTCTTTTCCCACCTCCTTGCAGCAGAAGCTAGCTAAGCTGCTTATAAATGCCTCCTGATCTTTTGTAAGCTGTGAATATGACTTCTCTAGTACCAGAGCATGAGCATCTTTCTTTGAAATTAGCAACTGTAGGAGGAACACTACTAGGAAGAAATATCTGAAATGCTGTGATGCCTCAGTACAGCATCTTAGGTCCATGCTTGGATTTTCTGAGGTTTACTATATAATGTTTTCTGGCTCCACTTATCATATTACACTGTCAAGCTTCCTGCAGGAAAAGATGATGGTTTTGTTCAAGGTGCCATAATTCACTTTTAAGTGCTCAGGTTTTTTCTCTTGTCTCCTGAAGTGGCTGTTCTTCAGTTTCCAGACTTCTCAGACTTTTTACGTGTGTCTGTGTTCCCTCTTTTGGTATTAGTTTGCTCTGGAAAAAGGTTTGATTTACATCTAGTTTTGGCTGCCACTGACCAAAAGAGGAAGGGAAAACATATGCTTGAGGACACTTTTTTCTTGGGTGCCTCGGTTTTTCTTTTGTGGGAAGTCATATTGTCTTTCCACCAAGGTAGCATGTTCAGAAGCAGAGGAAAGCGGATTGAAGGATGTTAAATCCATTCTTGCAGACTGAAGAAAGGATGTGAAGAGTGTGTGGTCATTTGGGATGGGATGAGGACAGTAGGATACTCAGTGATATGATCTGGCACTGTGTGAGTAAGAAGCTTGGAACATCAGTGGGAATAGAAGCCCTTTCATTTTTTTTCCTTCCTCCTGAACAGAAGGACACTCCATATGGGCTTTTTTGACTTTGTGTTGTAAACATACTAGTTAAGTTTTATTCTGTCCATTCTGTTTTATTCAGCAATGCTGAAGTTGAAATTTTTGCTACCAAAGAAGAATAAATTATTGCGTGCTCATGGTGAATTTGTTGTTTAGTGATACTGCTAGTGAAGTGGTCATTCCCTGTTACCTCTGAATACTTAGCCGAACAGAGACTTTTTGGCAGCTGGAAGGTCACTAGGAAATTTCAGGCAAAACTTTTGAGAGTCAATTTAAACTGAGATTGAGTTGAGAATAAGATGGTACTTTGGTGCATAGAGGATCTCACCATGAAAAGTTACAATAAAAGCCATATACCTGACTGCCAGGTGGTAAAGGGGACTTAGTCTGCAGAGTTTTTTCCCTTTTTTCTTGCACTTTTTTCAAGGATTTTGTTGGTAAGTTCCTTTATGATCAAGGTAACTGGAAGGTGGTGTGATCTCCTTCACGTCGTGATAGGAGAGTGTCATCACACAGGGGGGAGTTTTCCAGGGAGTTCGATGTCCCTATTAAGGAAGGGACATTAAATTAAGCTGCCTGTTAACAACTTCATCTCGACAGTTGTGTTGGAGGTGAAGTATGAAGCATATGAAAATTGTGGGAATTCATGCATTCCTAATGGGTAATATACCAGGAATAAACCATATGGATGTGTTCAGGCTTCTTTGTTGAAAACCTACCCTAAGCAACATAGTTACAGAGACAGAACAGAGAAAAGTAAAAGAAAACAAAATGAAAATTTCTCTTTATTACTTCATCAGTTTTCTTCATTCTTTACCTATCTGTCATTTTGATACATTTTGATGTAGAGCAGGTTAGCTGCATTATTGGAAGGCCAACCCACAGTTAGCTTTTACTTCTCAGCAGCTTAGCTTTCCCCGTTCAAATATTGTGCAGACTGCAGCTTTACTTGGAATCTAAGTGGGCATCTCACCAAGAGGCTTAGCACCTGCAAGAATGATGATAGAGGCAGAAATGAGCCTTTCCTTTTGCAGTGGAAGGACTGATTTGGCAGAGCTCCCCAAAAGGGAAGTTCCCAGACTGACTGACTGTTGTTTGCATCTGAATAAGGAGGAGCTCAGCATTTGCCTTAGCCAGGGCACAGAAAGCTAATAGGTAACTGGGGAGTGTGAAGAGAGTGAAGCTTTGTAATTATGTTTAATCTCAGACAGAAAAACAAAATATATGTAGATTATTTTTTATATACATATAATGTACATTGCTGTAAGCTGGAGAGGCTTCTGGTTTATGTGTTAGGTTTTTGTTTGTTTGTTGGTATTTTTTTTAACTCTACCTCTAATGCAACAAAAGCAAACTTCAGGGGTTTTTCTACCATAAACAGAGTTTTATAGTCCTTTTATGCATTCATGTAAAATAATTGATTATTCCCTTTTTTCATTCTGTTTATACTACGGAGTAGATCACAGGAGGTTTGAAATTGTGTATATAACTTGAAGTAGTCCGCTGTTCTGCAAGTGGTGAACGAAGTAGATCTAGAAAAGCTTGGTCAAACTATCTGAAATATTTTTATACTTTCTTATTCCGAGTATAAAATGGGGCTTTACCACTTGCAACCAAAAAACCCCCACCGTGCCTGAGGCGGATTCTGCCAGATGGAAGATGACAAAATAGATTGGGAAGGGTGTTAAGATAGTCAGATATTAAGTTCTACAGTAGGAAAACACCTTGTAGCAAAATGACAGTGACTTGGTTTTTCTTTCGCCCTAGGTTACACTGTTTGGGCTCATAATCTTATAGCAATCGCTCGTCTTCGTGGCTCTGACCTGAAGGTACTGGAAGTCACAGAAGAAAGCATTGATTTCGACCAAGGAGAACTGGCTGATCAGGATGTGGATCCAGTACACAATTTCATTGAGCAAGTGTCTCTCGGATTGGGTCGGCCTTGGCACGCTGTCATGGACATTGAGCTGCTCAGTGTCTTCACTGAGCCAACCCGTCACTTTTACAGAGAGATGCAGAGCTTCAGTGAAGGCATTTAGCTCCTTATTTACAATTCCTGTGGTTACATATGCAAGTAGGGTCCTATTATGTTTTTTCGGTAGTGTGAATTAACCCCTTTTTGTGCTGTGTTTAATCAGTATTAGCTATATAGAATTATATATGTGTATTCTACTTCTTGATCAAAGAACGTAGTCGGGTATTGGTTTAGAAGCTGAAAGTGGCAGTGTTTAGGGTTTTCACGGTTAATGGACTTGTCTACCAAACCTTAAGAGATACAGCCAAAGGCTGTCTGAGGTTGCCGGCTAACTTTACTTTACTTGAGTAACTGCATTTTGAATTATTTTGCTATTGGAGTCCTGTGCTCGGGAGCCAACTGTTTTTAATACCCATATTCATAGTCCAGTGGATTTCTATGCTGTCATTGTGTGCTTAATCCAGTAGCATGCTACTTAATAGGCTTAAAGGACGAGAAGTCTCTCCAGGGCTGTTCACTCTAAGACTCTTACCTTGCTTTATTTCACGTGCGGATTCTGAAGCATGACTTAACTCCATTCTCGGCTTTCCTTAGCTGTTAAGCGGCGGTGTGAAACACTAGCTTTCAGGTACCTGCACTTACAGATTCACTCCATAAGCTGTAGTCTTTTGGATTCTTTGCAAACTCCTCCTTGTTTCTTCTCATGTTCTGTCATCTTCCTTAAAAGTTAGCTTTGGGCCAAAGTTTTAAAGGAAAAAGCAAGAATGTGCACTCCGATGAGGTAAACACATAACAGTGAAGACTTCAATACAAAGGTCTACACCTGCAAACAAACATTAGTCGTGAAATCCCTAACAACCAAGTCACTGGATTTTCTCTGTCAGCGCCTGTGTCAGCTGCCAAAGAATAGATTAAAAACGAAGAAGTGCCCACATGCTGGCAGGGGCAGGCCAACTTTTGGCCAGCCAGATACTGCTAGATTGTAATATATAAGGTCGAATTTCGACCTGTGGTACACAGCTGTGCTGTGGCTCAGTCAGCAACCTCAGAACTCTTAACAAACATGCACCTGTTTCACTGTGAATAGTGAATGTAAAGGAAGGAAAGGAAATAAATACAAAGCTTGTTCTATCACAGGTATGAGCTGCTATGATGCATGAAGAACATTCCATGAAGTATGTTTTAAAATCTTGTTATATCTGAGAGGCTTTAGAAGCCGATTTAACTGTTTCAGGGCAACCGCGGTACAGACGTGGTCTCTGTGAGACTTCCACCTGACCCCAGTTTTAAGTGGTACGAATGTTGTGCATTTAATGTTTAAAGGACAGTCTGCAATAATAAAGTAAGTGGCCAACGTGGGTGCCCAGCAGTGCTGAGACCTGGCTGCTATATTGTAAGCTTTGGAAAACACAATTTATGCAACAGATGTCCAGATATGATTCTATTTATGGAAAAAGTTTATATGTGTTTTACAAATGGTTTTACCATCTTATATTAAAATGACCTTTTGACAGGTGTGCGCTGTTTTGTCTCCAGTGAGCACATACCATGCGGATTTTATATGTACATCAGTAGAGTGAATCCACTGGCACAGTGTGTGTATATGCCAGATGTGGTGAGATTTTATCTTATAAATGTGATCAGATAAAAAAAAACTCCTGACAGAAAATGTAAGGAAACCAGCTGAATGTTTGAATTGATGACTGATGTTGTATGGTTTATGTTAAATGTTATATTCTTTTAATCAATGAATAAAGCATTAAAAATTGATCGCTGTATAAAATATTTTATTGTTGTCAGCATGAAGATTTTTAGAATTAAAACGCAACATCGTTCATAAGCTGTGTGTAACTGGTAGCTCCCGTTGTGTTTAGGTCAGCAGAAGAATCTAAAATAAGTCATACAGTAATTTTTTTTTTTAATTTGGCTGAATTTTGTCAACAGTTTTTGGGGTAGTGGAGGAAGGAGAAGAATGCTTTGCTAAAGATCAGACCAGTTAGCACAAACAGTATATCATTATATGACCTATTAGACTGATACAGTAAACTGTGGATTGTAGAAGACTATTTTTGGGAAATTACTGCATCCATTGCAATTGCTTAAATCAAAATCTAATGTGCTCAAGACAAATGTGTAGTACTTCTTTGGTGTCCCACTATTAAATAGATTATGAATACCTGCAATGCTTCAGTTTGACATTTTATCCGTACTCAGAGTACACAGCTGTGCATTCTGAATGAAAACTGCAGATGTCTGGTCAGCTGTGGAAGAGCTGCTGTGCCCTGCAGTGGCTGACTGTGCTGTGAGACTTGTCAGAGTGGTTGTTCCATGTGTGCATGCCAAGCACGGACTTCATTCGCTCTCCTGAACTTCATTTTATGATAGTCCAGACTGCTGCCAAGTGGGAGAGTTGCACTGCTTGTTGTTCAGGCAGTCTCCCAGATCTTCCAGCTTTTGTAAGCAAGATCATTTACCAACATACTGAAGAGATGCTGTGGGTAATAAAGATAAGGCAAGTACAGCTTTTCATATTCTAGTAAAGTGAAATAAAGGGACTTGGTCTTGGTGCCTTTCAGGGCTCAGCCTCAGGAGTGAGGTTTATGTAGCAGTTAAATCTGGTAGTGATTGCTCAGCAGCATCTGAACCTGAAGTTTGGTCATAAAGAGTTCAAGATTTCTGGCTTTTTCTGTGCAGCTTCCTGAAGCAAATGGAGCAAATGCTGCATCATCTGGTTTAAACAGAGATGCAGGATGGGGATTTTTATCTCTGCAAGCTACTGCATTTTATGGGTAACTGCCTTACTAACCAGTTGAAAGTAACCCATTTGCCTTTCCATTATATAAACAAGGGGTTTTCTCTGTTCAGTCTAACCTATTTTATGCTTTGTTTTAATTAACTAATCTTGAAAGATAAGATGAACAGGAGAAGCAGCTCACCTTACTGTGGTAGAGATGTGCAGCCCTTTCACTTCCTGCAGAATGTTTAATATCAGGCTGTTACCAGTGGGTGTCCGTTGTTAGTGCTCCAAGTCTGATTTTTTTCATACAGTCTGAAGTCTACTCACTGGTTGTGGCGTGTGTTCCAGGGAAGAAGTCAATGTACTTAATTCGACAAGTATAGGGAGTCCAGTAAGGCAGGAGTGTGTGGTGAAAGCCACACCTTGAGCAGTGGTTGGAGAAAGGCACCTCTGTTCTCTTGTCTTAGGCTTGTTGTCTGCCTGTGTTTTCAGCAGTAATCTGTATTAGTGATACCAGGATGAAGGGAATTGAAATGAAGCAATCTGAAATCAAGTGTTAGGAAACTAAGATGCTCCTGATGTGGGAAGTGCATTTGCATTTGGAGTGGGACCTTACAACCTGTGAAATTACTTTGAGCTTGCATAATCCCAAACTGGATTTTACTAGTTTTTTCCTGAAGAGATGGCACTGTCAGGTTAGTCTTCTGCATTCTAGATTTAGCTGCAGGAACTTGGAACACAAGCCCTCATCTAAAACAGGGTTGCTTTTTCTTTTGAGGGTGGGGGGGAAAAGGGACTTCCCCACATTCACTTCTGTGTGACCCTTCTCTCTTAAACATACCTAAATGCACCTTATGGGATACCATCTACCTGCTTCCTATTGCATAAACCTGAGCTTGCTTCCAAATTTGCAAATAAAATTTTGGGCTATTAGTGGAGGGGGGAAAAGTCTGAAATTATGCCATTCTCTCTGCAGGATGATCTAATCCATGCTTGTCCTGCATTATCTCAGTCCAGCTATCTTTTGTTTTGCCTGCAGCTTCCAGTACCATTGTGGGCAGAGTTGATTGTTTTGGTGGAGGAAGAACTGTTTTTTCAGAGTTAACTTGGTTACAAGCTAGAACAAATATTTAACTCGTACAGAGAAGATACTGTATTTTCTCAGAAAACATAGGTACATTCCCAAAGAGTTTTTGCAGCCCTTCAGGTGAGTTGGGGAAACAATAAAAAAGGGTTACGGTTGTGTTATCAGCCCAGGACTGCGCTATCCATTGGTTCTCTGTGCAGGGGTAAGGCTGTAGTTGCCAGTTCTGGTTGTTCCTAAGGCTGATGACAAGGATAAGGGTAAAACCCAGTAATTCCCTTTAGAATCCTGGTGAAGTCTTTCAGGCAAACTTAGAGCAACAACTAATTGGCTAAAAGTGATGCAATAGTCAAAAAGAGTTAATTTGACATGGATGTTGCTTTACAATACCTGTCAGAACTTGTCATTGTACAAAGGCTAATCTAAAAGCCTTTGAGGGCTAAACTAGAAGGAGAAATGAGAATAAAGAAACTGCAGGAATGAGCCATGGAAGAGTTCTGCAGCTGAAAGAAGCCAAGGTGGGAATAATGGTAGGAGCAGGAGTACTGAGCTGCAAAAGAAAAAGCTCCCTTGGCAGACTCGACCAAAGCAATTACAAGAAAAGTAGGCTGGAGGTTTTTTGGTAACTTCTAATTATGGGGTGTGGTGGCTGCATTTGTATTAAAGGCTGAAACCGTGTGTTGTGCGTGTGCATGCAAAGAATGGGGACTGGTGGTTGAACTGCTGCTGAGGGGGAGGATCTTGCTAAAAACGGTTTGCTTCTTTATTTATCTTAAAGGGTCCTTTAGCAAATGACTGCATTGAGTCCTTACATTGTTTTCAAGTCGAAGCCAAGCTGTCAGAACAGCCAGCACAGCTTCTAGCAGAACTCTTTAGATTGTACAGTTGTCAGTAAAAACGGATCTCGGCTCCAGACCCTGGACAGCCTGTGCCCTGGCTGCAGCGAAGTGCACCGTGCCTCTTGTGACAGCCATTCCTGCAAGAGAAGCAGCAAATGGGAACCTCACAGGAAGGGGTGAGTGAGATAAGACACCAAATGCTTTTATAGGCACACACTTACTAATGCTGCAGTTTGCCACTTCCTTCTTGTACTTTTTAATTCTGCTTTTGTCCTGCCCAGCTTCCCAAATGCTAGTGTTAAAATCTGAAGCCTAATAAATTGATTTGTTTTGAGACAGTAAAAAAAACCCCACCAGCTCTAATTTAGTTTGCTGCAGACATACATCTTCAAAGGCCAGGGTCAGGTGGTGGTGCACCATCTCCTAATTATGACTCTTTCCTCCCAGGTCATAAAAACCTCTTGTACCCATCTTCAATAAAACACTACCCCACTCCAGCTTTTGAGGAGTGATGGGAGAGTTGCTCAGCATTTCCACTTCCCCTTCCCTCCCAATGTCACGGTAGGACAGCTGCCACTTTGTAAAGCTCTGACAGCTGGAAGATCACCTCCGAGGTCATTAACAGAGGCTGTAGTGGAGCACGATGGTGATTCCTCTTCCCCTATTTGTATTATATCACATTACCAATGACATTGTTTTCATTTTCCATAGATTTTTATTAAATGTTTCCATTTGTTTTCACATCCTAGTCATAAAGCAGCAAGTACCACTTTTGGCATGCAGAGAGATTCCCTGTACAGGTCAACAAGGACAAAGCAGCTGGACTTTTACAATATGGTTCACATGATTTAATTTTATACACCTCTGAAGAGATTAGTCAAGTTAGAAATACTTAATTTAAAATGACTATTGTACAGTGGAAATCACTTATTCACAATATTCATAGTTATTTCATTCTTTATTTACAATGTACTATCCTGAGAATTTTCTCTATTAAGCTTCAATTTGAGCAAAGTAGTTTATATATACCTAAGTAACAATGGTTACTCAACATAAGGAAAATGCCATTAGGAGAGCACAGAATGGGTTCAGCACATTCCCCAAATGGCCATCAAGTCTCCTGCTGTGATTCTGGTTGGTCTACAGCTGATGGATTTGACTGAGGTGGTTCAACTCTATTTTCAGGAGGAGGTGGTGGAGGCAAAAATCCAGGTCGTTGAGGTGGATAGTGAGGATAAGGTCTCATTGGAAATGGATTTCTTACTGTGAAAGAATCAGAGTAGTCCAGTTAATCACAACAGTGAACACACAGCTGCTCCTCTTGCCCCACGTCTTACTGCTCAGCTAGGCCTACCTAGATAGAAGGCACGTATTATGCTCTGAAGAGACAGAGGTGCCAGGAAGGAGGCGGCAAAACAATCACTTTTCTCAGTAGTTACCCATGAGAGACTCACAGCCAGTCACTGCCTGCTAAGGGGCAGCTGCTGCCAACATCCCCTTCCGTCTGTAGCAGCCCTTGCCTGCCACACCTTACAGGTATTTGGAAGATAAATGGCTTAGTTCTTCACAGATTGCTCAGAGAACAGCAGGAGGCAGAAGGAAACCCTGCCATCTGATACTTTTATCTTGCTCCACTAATGGAAACTCTAAGGAAAAACCGTTGTTTTTCCCTTTGCATGGACACTAGCACAGCTCAGAGCCAGAGGACAAAACTTAAGGATTTACAGATGATGCAAGTTCTTAAGAAGAAAAGGATTAAGGTAACCAGCTACTTCTTTTCCTACACCAGAAAAAGAATCCTTTAATTGCTAAACAGTATGTGTGGGTGTATTTTTCAGCCAAAGCTAGTATTTGTAAAAAATCAAGATAAGCTGTTGTGAAAAAGGAAGTGTACAACACCATGAACTTTAATCAGAAAAGATGTTCCCTGTTAGCTGAATTAAGAAGTGTGGATAAAGATGTACATGTTCACCCAGTGTGGTAACTCACTACCTGCACAAAGCACTCATCTTCAGCAACTTGAAGTAAATGCTGGCAAAAGCCACGTACTTGGCAGTGGAGGGCGTGGAAGCCCGAAGTCTCGTACTGGAAAACATTCCCGTGGTCCATACATGCCAGCAGGAGGAGGGGGAGGAAAAGGAGGTCCTCGTCTCATGAAAGGTACTGGTGGTGCTCTAGGATCCACAGGCATCAGTGGAGGTCTGACTGGAGGGAAAGGTGGGGGCACAAACCCTGAACTGACAGCTTCACTTTCAGGTACCAGCGACTGATCAGGGAGCGAGTTCTGCAACACAGTGAAACCAGGGAAGTTAGCTGAGGGAAAGGGAATGTCTCCAACCCACTCAGGCCCGCTGTCATGTAGGCTGTGACACTAGCTAAGAGCTAGTTCCAACACTGCCTTAGCTGCAGCATAATCCTGAGCAAGGCTATCTATGTGCAGTGACCATCAGCTTGACCAGTTTCATCTTTTGGGTTATAATTAATTTTCAACAGGGATTATATCAGTAATGCATCAAAATTAATGCACAAGTCAATAAGTGTTGTGATAAAAGTATTCATATAATTTTATAATTTGCACTGCACAGTGCAACACAACATGACCAATGGACTAGAGACAAATGTTTCTAAATATTTTTCAGAAAATTAAAGCGTCTTTTAATCAAGCTTCTCTTTCGCTACTTACACTAAGGTTAGAATGATCCTTCATCCCATCTCCACTTGGTTCTGTTCGTGGACTGTGTTCTGAAGATGTTTGCCCATCTGTATCCGGAAGTTAAATTTAAGTTATTCAGTGCTGTCTTTCTCTCCACCACTGATTTCAGTATTTTTTTCTGAAATCAGGATACATAGGCAACGATAACAACAAACTGCTGTACCAAGCAACTGTTCTGCAGGCAGACTGAGAAACAACTGAAGAACACCAAGGTTTGCCTGAGTATTTTCTCCAACTTATGTAGAAGTTGCAGCTTTTACCAAAGTTTCTTGTGTCCAAAGAAGGGGTTTTTTAGAAGTGCCTTTTCCTGGCAATACATCTTTACATTACTGCAGCAGTTCCACTTCCCCCTCTCTTCTACTAATAAATTATTTCTGTGGTAAGTTCCACTCTCTTGGCATAGAGCTCAACACCAATCCTATTAAAGTCTGACAAAAACCAATTCCCTCCTTGGCTATCAAGGACACTTTCAGAACTACATCAGTTTTGGATGAGCACTCAGAAATTATAACCATCCTCTCATTTGCTGTACTCGCTTTATAACTTAAGACATAAATACAAACTTCAGTGTTTTTACTTTTATACTTCCCTGAGTACAAGTATTTTCAGTAACAACTGGAGAAAATTATTAAAGGGAATTGTCAGAGAGTAGAATCTGACTGGATATATATATACTAAATATATACATTACATGCACTTTCTTTAACAAACAAACAAACCCCAAAAAAACCCAACCAAACAACCCCCCAAACCTAAGATTTGAAAAATATTCCTTTTGTTACAGTTCGGCTTGAACAGAGATGATTATACTAAAAAACACAAGACCAAAACAATACTTCTAACTAGTGAGAGAATTTTCATGTACATGTTGTATTTCTACTCCTTGAAAGCAAACAAAGCTTTTTTCTCAATGAACACATAGCTCTTTTAAAAATAATCTAAATTAATTGTCATTTCAAGCAGGCCCTGCCTTTGTTGATGATATTGTTACTTAACCATATCAAACATTTCAACTCCTTATGTCACAGAGAGAATATTTGTGCCTTAATACTTAGGTTCCATAACACTTTTCATTTTAAGTCCTTGTGAAGTTGCTCACAAACTCTGTCAACCTTTAACTCTGCTTTCTGACAAGTTTCCTGCTTAAGGTACCTCCTCAAGTGGAAAGTTTTTATAGAGTTTGCCACCCCAGCTTAGGAAAATGCGTATTATTTTGTTCACTTTAAACAACATTTAATGATCTTCCTAAGTAAGCGTAACTCATTCTCTCTTTAGAGTTGGAGCCTGGATTTCAGTACTGTAAGACACATTGCTGTTATAAAATCAGATGGTACGTGCTGGATGGGCTGCTTTTTGTTTGGTTGGTTGTTTAATTGAAGGGATTTTCTTTTTTTTTTTTTTTTTTTACAAATACCCAAGTCTAGTGAAATTTTATGTCTTTAAAAAGCAACACTTAGACATGCTTAATGACCTGTTAAATGCTGGCAGCAAGGTTATCCAAAGCCCTGTTTCCATTAAGGAGGTTTTGCCCAAGAACTGAATGCATGATTTAAAAAAAATAATTAATTGTTGCTTGGCAGCAACTGAAGAAAGGGATAGAAATGGATGCAATAAGTAAGTGCAAAGACAGTGCACCTCTCTTGTCCTTCAGTCAGCATCCAGGTACTAGAAGAAAGACCTCAGTGGAACAGAAAAATATTAGAAAGCAGAAGTGAAACACATGGGGGGCTTGGGAAAGAGGAAAGTTGAGTAACTGTACAGGGACACAATTGTCTTCCAGCAGAGAACAATTCAGTGTAACACCTGAAACTAAATTCAGCATTCCCAGTTCTCACATTATGACACTGAGTAACAAAGGTTCTCTCTCCTATTGCCAGAAACAATGCAACAAGGATGGTACCTGACTACTGATCATCAGTAACTGGGTGGTGAAGGTTCTGTTGCGAGTTTAACGCTTCACCTCACTGACAAATCAGACACATGTGACTTACCAGGTATTACATAAGGACAAAAACTGCTTAGTAAGTGTTAAGCTCTTAAACTATTTCAGTCACCAAAACTTTGCCTCTGAGCTTCTGGCAGTTGCTAAGTGTCACAAACTAGAGTGTATGTAACTGGGCAATTCAAAACCAGTGGTACTTGGGTCAGTGAAAGGTGCCGTTCAGTTGGAAGCAACTGCACTGTGAACTACAAAAAGCTGCCAGTATGGTCAACAGTTTGAAGGAAGAGGCCTCAGGACCTTCTACTTCCATGTGCCAAGCCAGTGGATACTTGAAAAGTTTGCTGGTTTTCTTTCACTCTTAGTGATTCTTACTCTATCTAATGTTACCAAATGGGGCATGGAAATGCACATACAGGTTGGTGATATTTTAAGGCTGTGGTGAGCCTCACAAGAGGGGCCAAAACAGACTCAAAGCCACTCCCGAGTGGTTAACATACAGAACAGTGAAGGTGGACCAAAAAATACCTCATGACTACCATTCACAGAATCCCATCCACCTGACAGCAGGGAGGGCTACTGGCAATAGGGAAAGACTGCATCAAGATTAGCAGGTGCTATAATGTTTTACACAAGGGAACAGCAGGTCTGTGGTAGCTATAAAGCTTCCTCTTGCCATGGCTTACCACACATAGTCAGCTTACACTGAGATTCTCTGTTTGATAGTATCATGGAAGCAATTCCCACCTGTTTTATCAAAAGACTGCATATTATAAGTTCGTAGTTCTGCTGGTCCAGAAAGTCTTCCAGTATTTGGAGGATTAGGGAAAAATCTTTCTTGTCTTCGAGGAGGAAGAACTGGGTCAGCATAAGGCTCACCTATCATTGAAGAAATCACAGAACAGGTCAGTGAAGATTTATTTCTCCCATTACATACAAGTTTAGACCAGCAAGACTCTCTAATGTCTATTAATCAGGATGAGCAAACAAATCTTAAATAACCCAAACACAGGAGGATTCCCACCAAGTATGTACAATAGCTTATGTTTCTCAGGAGCTGCAAAAGAGCAAGTTTGTTGATTTTTGGTTTAACACAGCAGAATGTTGAAAGTTATGATTGCCTACATTATAAACAGCGGGGCCTTGAAACAAAGGTTCAGCAGAACAAAAAAGATCAAAGACAAAATAAGATACTCTATGTTTTAAGCCATTCTTCGGAAAGAATGCTGTTTTCCATTCTGTTTTGTTGTGCTGTATTTCCACCAACTTGCTGGCATCAGATCTATCAATCAATCAATCATGCAGCTACAAGTCAAACTATCAGTTAGATCCAAGTGCAGAGATGGGCTAAGCACAGCACAGGTCAAGGAAACAAGATTACCTCTCTGCAGTATCCTGTCAACAGATCAGATATGGCAAATGAGAAACTGCACTCTGAGCAGACTTTTGAGTTTTATCATCAGGCTTTCACACAGATGTGTAGCAACTACAAGATTGCTTGCTGCATCCAATAACTGAGGTACTTTCATCTGTGTATGTTACCTAAATTTTTATTTTTTCTAAAGTTGTAACATTTTTCCTTCTTTATTACAGGAATAGAGGAAGGTTGTCCATGCCCCCCTCCAAGTTTTTACTAGAGAAACATCAGTAGAATTCTCTTTGACTCATCTCTGCCTTCCCTGAGTGATAAAGCGCAATACAGATGTTTAGCTGAAGAAGTGAGAGTGAAGACTGATTTTGTTGCTGTTAATCATCAAAGAGACCGTATCAACAGGCAAATATGTGCCAGACAGGATGATGGTATTCCTGTGCTATTAATATAAATATTTTTTTTGAAAAATAGTATTTTTCAACATTAGCTAGTGTTTATTTATTAAAATAAATTAAAACTTTTTACTTCTCAGATCTCTTATTAACTACCCATCCCAGAGAGGGATGCACTAAACAAACTCCCAGTGAAATTATGAAACCAAACAGCTGATTGTACCCTGCTAACACCAATGTACATTAGCACAGGAGAACTGCAAGTGAACCTCACTGTTCAAGAAGCAGAAGAAAAATACTGTTAAAAAACCCTTCCAGTGCAGTTGCATGTGCAGGTCCAAGAAAACATTTCATATTTTTAAGCAAAATATACTTAAATATATATAATGCAAGTCAATAACTCCATTTTTCCATGGATACAGTAGCTAAGCAGAGTTTTATACCTGGTGGAGGCAGAATTATCCTTCGTTCCCTCTCCCAGGGAGGAGACAGGGATCCAGTATCTGATGGTGGTCTGTGGGGATCGGTTAATCTATCAGAACTCAGCTCTCCTCTTTCACTACCAGCTTCATACATGGCAGATGGTCCTCTGGATCCTAATCAAAGAAATCAGGTAGTTATTTATCCAGGTATTTTAAATCCTCTATTATGGCTTTCTTCATTAAGTCTGAAAATAGTAAAATAAATCATGAAATGCCAACACTGTCAAGGTATGAGAGGTGCATGGCTCCGCAGGACACTCCAGCTCTTTGCTGATGACCAGTTATGTCTGCTAGAAGTGTTTAGAAGTTTGCAATGAGAAAGTCTGAGTTCAGGAAGAGCACAATCTAGAGGACCTGCAATGCTTTCTAAAAAACTAGTAATTTTACAGGTTTTGGTTCATTCAAATCAGAAACTAGTACCCTCATGATAAATCATCTTCTCAGTGATAAAAACCTGCTGCTTATCAAACTAAAATTTAGCACATAAAGAGTTAATACTGGTATCATAAAATATCCACATTACATTCAACACTCTTCTGGTTCTTTCTGATTCTTTATTCAAGGAGAAACAAACAAACAAAGATAAGAGCAGGTCAAGACATAACTAAGTGCAATAAAAACTGTAAAAATGAGTGATTTTAAATTGCAAGTTTCCTTTAAAATAGACTGGGTCTGAAAAAAGACAGAAATACTGAATTCTGGTATAATTCTCCAACTCTCCATGCTAAAATTCAACCTAAAATTTGAAGCCATTGTGTGTCTTGTGCACTGTGAGATGAGTACTACAATTGCTCTGTAGCTGGCATTAAACACATAATTTGTTTAAGTAACATCAGTGCTCCACTGTGAACTGGGCAGCATTAAGGCCTTTGCATGGTCTCTTCCCTTGCTGCATCCTGATTTACTCTTCATCACCAACAACAGCTGAGCCACAATTAAAAGATACATTGGACAGCTCAGTTTCATTACTGGCTCTATAGAAATACATTGTCAAGTATAATTTTGCTTGTGTGTGGTATGGGTACAGTTGAACATTCAAGCTTTTCTGACTTAGAAAACGAATCAACTTTTATATGCACCTGGATATGCTTTTTACAAAGAATTAAAGTAAATAAACAGTCTGTTCTAGTCTTTTAAAAATCAGTATTAATCACTGAAATATTTACAAAAGAGACATCTGGACATATTTCCCATTAATTAAGTACAGGCTTCAATGGGTGTAATAGTAGTAGCAAATTAAATAGCAGCTTCTTTATTACCTGTAACAGATGCTGAACTCCACTCTGGCATTTATCTACAGTTTCCATCAACATCAAAAATATGGATGAACAGTGTTTTTCTTCCCTTACAACCCATGACACCTCAGCTTGCTTTCACCTACTCCTCCATCTCTCAATTGTACTCCTTACACAAGCGACATCCCTGGTCCCATTTATCACTAGGGAAGAAATGCTCTCCATGTATGACAACTGCCTCAAATTTAGAACAAAGGAAAGGGAAACAATTTACTGAATCAGTAACTTTCTAGTATCACTACCCCAATAAAACTGCCTCATGTGTTTGACAAGTCTCTCAGTGATTGTAGACCAGTGATGGAAGTGGCAGTATTCTTTCTTCAGAAAATTAATCAACTCTTGTTTACTTTAAAATCATGCTTATTTCAGCAGAACCCCATTTGTCCAAGAAATTAAAGACAACTGATTAAGTTTGGCTTTTGACTTTTCTTAATTTATGCTTCTAAAGTGAATCCACTGACCAGCCTACCAGTAACAACTAGATTTTCTATTGTACTGTTACACATTAAACAGCTTTAGAAGCAAGCTGAAAAACAGGAAGAGTTTGTCCAATTAACTGTTTATGTTGAATTGGCTATTTTAATACTTTTTGTCACCAGCAAGAGGAAAAGGTGTGACAGGTTTATAGGAGAGGAGAGAGAAATCCAGAATAGATAAATTTTCAAGTTTAAGAATTGTACCTCTTCCTCCTCCTCCACCTGGAAGCATAGGTGAAAGCCTTAAAGGACCCTCCAATAAAGTTGGAGGGGAAAGAAAAGCTCTTGTTTCAGATGAAGGCCGGCCCATTGGTGAGGGTCCATATGGGGAATGCTCTGGAACAGTTAAAACAAAATACTCAAGTTCACAATGCTTAGTTTAGCAAACTGTATAAATAACTTCTCAGGTGAAGTTAAACACTAAATTGTGTAAGTGAAATGAAAATTGTGCTCTAATTACCATGTGTAACATATTCCCAAGTCTACTCTCATCAATCCTACAAATGCTCTTAGTTTCTACAAAATACTTGACATGACCTAGAGTCACTTCTGACCCAATTATATTTAAAATGACTGGTATTTGTACATACACATGGCAAAGATAGCTTTCAAACACGTACACATGTGTGGTCTTGGGAAACAAAACCAAAAACCAAAACAATGAGGCTCTAATTTACAATTCAATACTGTACCTCTGACAAATGGTCTAATTGGAACATCAAGAGCGTAAGGATCTTTTTCTAAAAGTTCAAGTTTAAATTCTGCTTCAGTTAATCTGCAAATAAACAACAAATAAATAGTAAATGAACAAGAAGTGCAAAAGCATTACCAGACTACACTGTTTACTGCTCGGCTTTCTACTTAACTTGTTAATGAAGCAAGGTATTTTATTCCCTAAATAAAAAGAAAAAAGACGAAGGATGTCACAGAACTTTGAACTTAAAAATGCCTGAAAGTATTGCTCTATGCTGCTGTATTTAAAATGTAATTCAGAAGTTGAAGTGGCACGTTAGATGTCACTTTCTGACATCTATGACATCACTCTAACTGAATTCCAAGTATTAGTTAACTTCATACCTAAAGGTTCCTCTCAACTACTACCACTTGATCTCTTAGCTCAGTATTAACTTCTGAGATGAACTGTAAAATCATTAGATAACCCTCACATCTGGTTGATACTTACTTCTGTGAAACAAAAAATAACCCTCCAAAACATGTGTGTTCTACTACTACATTCTGCTTCTTTCCTGAAATATTTCAATACTTCACATAGTTCCTCAGTTCTTACTTTCTTGCATGTCATAATCACAGGAAAGCTCAAATGACTCCCTTTCTTTCAGAACTTGAATGGAACACTGTGATTTCTCTGCCCTGTTTGGGCCACAATTCATTAACATAGATCTAGAAAACATCAAATTGCATAAATCCAAAATGTGCTCACATGCCAAATTGCATTTCTTTAGAAGTAGATAAGGACTGCACTTACTTTTGTCTGTTATGTGCATTTTCTTTTTTTATATCATTAAGATGTCTTTCAGCTGCTCGGGCTGTCAGCTTTGGGAAAGGACAAAAATCAGATGCTTAGATGCTGCTATTTGTTGATTAAATGCTTCACAAACATGACAGTTCCTAGATACAAGACATTCTATGTGAAGTGCATGGACTGTATTTTCACAAGATATGACTCATGTATGGAGCCTCATGTATATCAGCAAATGACATTAGCAGCTCTACAACCCAAATTTTTGCGGAATGATAAGGCTTTCCTGCAGATTCTTGAAACTTCAGAAATTAAATTCTTTGGCTGTGGCTGCTTTGAAGCGTATAGAAGATTTAAAGTCTCAAGTTCTATGTAAGAAAGTTTTATTTTAAAAACACATAGTTAAAAACTCTAGAATTATGACCACAAAGCACTATAGCTTTTAGCAGGATTTTATCTTACAGAGACCATTCTGTGAAACTGAAGAATGTATTATTAGTCAGGAGATATTTTAAAGTTTCCTGTTTGGAAAAAAAAAAAAAAAGGTAAAAATGGATTTTGTAGAAACACTCTTAGGAAGTTGTCAGTGGAACATACTGTACTCATAGGACATAACGTATTCTATTAGTAGATAAAAGAAGTGGAGTACATCCAGGGAAAATATCAAAATGGCATTGAAACAACGCCAAAAGCTTTTATTATTAGCAAAATGTCACACATTTGTTATATGGTGTCATGTTCTTCCAGCAGATTTATTGCTATAACAAATAATACCAGATTATCATTCTGCTGTGTTCATAGGTATCTGACTTAATTATTCCAACTATTTTATATAACAGAAGTATTTTTAACACGCTTTTGCGTATGTCTGCAAGAAATCCATATGTTTAAAAGTGGTAAGTTAGAGATAATTTGATTATGTTTTCAGTACCAAACAAAAAAAGTGATAAAGACAGCTATTCAAACAATGAAAAATGAAGATGCACAAAGTTCAGAAAATTCAGTATTTGGAACTTACCCAATTATCATGAGCTTTTTTCTCATGTGAAGTAATCTGTGAAAGAGAGATTCATTATTCACTTAAAAAGGAAAACTTAAGATTATGTGCTCTTATTAATAAATTTAACATGTGTGGATAATTTACAATGAGACACTTGAACTTCAAATTTAACTTTTTAATAAAGTTATCTGGTGATCTCCGCTCTGAAATATTGTCAGTTAAAACCAGGTGACATTAAGAAGAGGGAGGGGGAGGCAAAAATAAACACCCAACATAGCCAAGCCAAACACAATATCACAACCTAACAACAAGTGGCACTTCAGTTGCAACAATATCCCTCCTACTTGGCACAGATGGTAACACAAAGCCCATACCTGATTCTCGTAAGAGCGAATGGTTCTTTCTAGCTCTTCTTCAAGATCCTTCGCTCGCTCCCTGTAACAAAATGAGGATTTATGACATTGTAATAAAATGTGGTGGAAAGTACCTTTAAATACACTAAACACAATGGCAGTCACAAGGTATAAGTTAAGATTTTTTCATCCAAAAGACAGGATCGTCACTTATGGCCATCAGAAACACAAAAATTATAGTAGCAGTAGAAATTCTAGGCCCTAGATTAGTGCTAACAGGAATGTAAACAAAAGAACAGAACCAAAACCCCCAACATCTCGCAACTTTTTGGTGGTTTGCAATGTTTCCAATATAAAGGATATCCTTCCAGGTATCTCCTAAGAGCCAGCCTCTCCCAGGTCAGCACAGGTAACAGTGTTGCTGGAGCACCAGGCTGTCACAGGCTACACAGCCAGTCCTGAGGGGCAGTTACTTGCACTGAAGTTATTTCAAGACCAGTGTCAGTATGATGCCACCTTTGCTGCCAGCTACCCTGTGCACAGCCTCTCTAGGTTCTACACCCTCTCAGGAGGTGGGCCAAAGACACATGCATTGCTTAGTTATACTCCATTTCCAATATTAGTATTCCCTTTAAGATGCCTACAAAGTTCACGTCCTGAGTAAATCAAGAAGGGTGAATTCTTCTTTCTGTATGAATACTGAAGAAGTTCTACAAGCACTTTACATTCTAGAGAAAGAATTAATCTAATTAACTCTCCGGGAAGCATTGTTGTCACTATTGTTCAGTTAGAGCTAATACTCCCAAAACACTGAAGATGGCAAATATACATTATATATTGAAGCACTATGCCATAGTTCGAGAAAATGCAGCAAGAAAACAGAGGTACATGGTTGGTATAACACAAAACAGAGTAAAGCAGTTAAAAAAACAAGTACAAAAAATATCCCCCCATCACACTATTTTAGTGAAGAATTTCTAAGAGAACTATTTGACAAGCTTTGAGACATCAACTTTGAAATACCAAAATAGAATACTATACCTATACAGAATAAATGTTAGCTCTATATGAAAACTAAACATTGCATTTATTTCACAGCATTCTCTTAAATTAAAATTTTTATCTCTGTTCAGTAAAGGCTATTAGATTGGAGACCCACTTCTATCACAGTTTTAAAATTAACATATCCATACAATTAGCATTCTAATGGAAGAGAAGTTGCTAGTAATCTTCAGCACCCAAGTGTTTAAACAAAGCAAAAACACCCTTAGTCTGTATTATTACACACAAACTAGCACACACCCCCCTCACAAAGAAACCAGAATAATAACTAGAATAATAACCAGAACAAGAACATTTACTCATGCTGAGGTGTTTTTATTAATTATCTATTGCACTTGCTTCACTTTGGAACAAGTGATTCCAGCAAATAAAATCTGCAATTACCTGTAGCTGTTTAGTTCTTCAGCAGCATGATTAATTTTTTCATCTACTTTAGAAAGCTTTTCTTCCTTCTGTAAACGCTCCCTCTCTTCTACTGTCAGCTTCCTTTAAAAAAAAATTCAAAACCTATGGTTAATTTTGTTTCAAGTCAACAATTCTGAAAGCAGCCTCATTTCAAAACAAACAAACTAAACCCCAAACTACACTAATGGTCAGCGATTTGTTCTGCTTCTTTTTAAAAATAATTTTCTAGCTGTTGGAAAAAAAAAAAAAGTCTATCCAGGTCCCTCTTTTTTATGCCTTATTGGGCACGACAGGAGAGAAAACCATACTCCAGGCCACAGATTATGCGCAGGGTCATTCAGCAGAACACACAGATGCTACTGGTGCACACAGCCTGGAATGGATAAACTGGTCATTTTCCCATAAACACCATTCTTAGCAATCAAGCTGTCTAAATCATGGATCTTGTGAATGTGATTTAAACTTGTTTTCTACTCAGTCTTCATTTCCTACTTTTCTATTTCCCATTTGAACAGAGAGAGTTTTTTAAAAGATGCCTTTTTGATGCTAATAGCCTCTTTTGTGCTGCTATCTCACCACACCAGCTTCTCCCTACTCCTTTTTGGCTTTTGCAAAATTCTTTGGTAAGTAGTGTACATTTTCTGAGCTTTACTGAGGTATTTTTAAATACCATCCACACAGTCTGCAAACATATTTCCTTTCTGACTGCTTATCGTATGTTCTTTTCAATAGGTTCCTTCCCACTCCCTCCCTGTACCTTTTTTTAAAATCAAATGTTAATGTAGTGGATTTCTAGGATTTGTTGCATCTACAAAGATTCTAAATATCTACACAAATATATATACTACAGAGCAGATTACTGAAACTAATACTTTCAAAAGGTCCTGCATACTGCTCAGTACAGGATCTAGTCTTGTGCTGATTCTCTTGCTGCCTTCAAGTCTACATCTTCTCTTTGAAGAAATCATTTCTGGCTACTAAAACCGTAATTTTACCATCATGCCCTAAAATGATGCAGTCTGCTCCCACCTTGCCCAATACACACACACCTCTGAAGGTTACTACATGCCCCAGACTAATCAACTTTAATTTCTAGTCCTATACATACTTCTGATATTATCTTGACTGCGAGGCAGATAGCACAGCCCTCACATTCGGTTTTTCTTGGTGAGGAAAGCCTGTCTCACAGGGATTCCACATTGCTTACTGACAAGAGCTTGCCTATGTTTTAACTCTTAGTTTTCAATATACCATCACTCCTCTGACACTACTAGCTCTCTTTACTATATAAAATATACCTCACAGTTAAAGTTCCTACTGGTTTTCTTTCAGCAACTTTGACAGCTGTATTACATCATGTAATAATTTAATTTAAAAAAAAATAATCAACCTTTCCTACTTTACTAACCTGATTTCATAGATTAAAAATCTGTTACTTCTTTGTTTCTGTACTTGCTTGTGGAAAAGTCCTAAAATAATAAACCACTATTTCATGGAAACAAGTTCTATAAAACTACTGTGATCACAAACGTACATGAAGGTGTGACAAATTGTGTCTTCACAATTCAGAAAGTTCTGGGAAACCGTATTCAAAATTTCAATAATTTTCAGTCCCCCAAATCAAAGAGTTACATTCAAATAAAACAGTAAGCTTTGAATATAAAAAAAGGAACCAGCACCTGTGTAGTTTCATTTCATTTTCTTGATAAAGCTCAGTCATTACTTTCAGTTTCTGCTGAAGCTTTTGAACTTCACTTTCAAAACGTTCATTTTCAGACTGCAAAGAAGCTTGTTGACTTTGAAGGTTTTCTATGCGTTCTGTCAAATTTAGAGACATATAATTACATTGGGATAACACCTTTGCAATATTTTAGTGTACAAAAACTCTGTGAAAACCTTTGATCCTATGTTGATTTAATATTAATATATTTCAATATATTATACTAAATGAGAAACTAGCAACTACACACCCTACCTGCCACAAAGTGCAGCTCTGTGTGTGATCTAGTTTTTGCTCCAAAATGTATAACTTGGAAAACAATGTGGTTTTGTAATTCACAATACAAATTTTCATTTAGGACTCTTATTATGTAATTATTTGACTAAAGAATTAAAATTGGTACCACCACACGCTCTTGTAGATTTACTCACACAAGGTCTTCCGGAATAGCCTGAAAAGTTAACTCAGATTTGTCAAATTCCCTTTATCTTTCCAAATTAAATCCAGTCATGTTTCTTTTTCTATTTACTATTCCTGTGCCTCTTTTCACGAAACATAACAAAGCTTCAAGTAAGTTGGAGTATCTTTATGGGACAGAGCTACAATCAATTTAGAAAACACACTAGCATAGTGAGTATGCTTAAAAGACTATCAGAAACTGAAAAATACAGTCTTACAGAGCATTTCATCACCCAAATAAAGTGCAGTACATTCAAATGTGATGGCCACTCTGGTGGCTATGATTATGAAAGCAATAGCTAATTACAGGTTTTAATTTGAACTAGAGTGGCAGCATTTTTATTTCATAAGGTTTAATTCAGTATGTCCTACACAACAAAGTTAAAAACCGGAGCAAGATGTTTTTTTAATTCTCCAAATGCAGTGTTTTGTAATTTCAAGCAGTACTGAACTTGCACCCATTACAAACTAACTACAATTAAACTACCATTTTAATAGATGGTTTTAAAATTTAGATTACAACTCCACTGTTTCATGTCCAGAAATTATGTAAAGGAGGTATTATATATTTATTCAGATCTCTTTGACCATGTATTTTAAAATTCTATAACTTAATATCTACAAAATATTCCAACACAGTACAACAAAATTTGCAACTTCAATTGCTTTACCTCTAAAATCACATATTTAAAATAGCTAAACAACTTCAACAGGAATTTTAAAAATCAAGTAGTTACTAGTGTAAACTTAATTCAGTTTTTACTGTAAGTAATACAGCCTGTAACACCATTTTACAAAGGCAGCATCTTATTAATCTTAAAGGTAAAACAACATTTAATTACCTGTAAGTTCTTCTTTAGCTTTATTTTCATCAGACAGTTTTGAATACATTTGATCTCTTTCTGCTTCCATGGTTTTTAAACAAGCATTTAACTACAATCAAAATTTAAAAAAAAGAGCATTTTAAGATTACCAGAAACTGTCTGTATGCAAAAATATCTAATTAAACATTAAAAGATGCTGAACTAGAATACTGATATTACCATAACAATTGTATATATTCCCTCTAGTTTCCCCCCCTTACATTCACAAGTTTCTTCAAATCACATACCTTTGCAGCATAGATCAATTTTTTTACAGTTCGTTTTTGCTCATCATCTGATTGAAGGAATAGAATAACATGTCACATAAAAAGCACAAAAAGGTTTGTGACAGAGCTTATGCTATTATTTTATGCTGTTTTTACACAAAAGCATTTCCAACATACGATGACAGGCACAGCATACTTTGAGGATAAAAGAGGAAATAAAAAAAAGCAGGGGTTTTGGGAGGAGATACTCCTGTATTGTAGCGCTTTTTTCGCCCATCGATCACAACTCAGATTGCTCGTGTTAAAGCTTTTAAGTTTTACAGGGATGTGCCCTATGGTACAATAAGCACCAACATAAAAAGAAGCTGCAGCAAGCAATGGGAGGAAGAAGGGCTCTTCTGTGCTGCCATTTAAGGGGACCCACATCTACACTCATCCAATGCCAGTGCTACCACACTGCCTGCAACAAGTAACACTGTGTAAGGACAAGGAAGAGGTAATCAGGCTCTAAGGACCCACAGTGCTGGGAGGAGCTTGAAGAAGAAACGAAAGCAAGGTTTCTGCCTAAAAATGCCAGAGAATCACTGCTTAATACTCACACAGGCTAAAATCATTCTGCAAGAGACTGAACACTGAGTCTTTACACTGCTCTATGCTAGTATGTATGCCACACACTGCTAAACAGTAGGACAGGTTGTTATTCCAGAGATGTCTAAGCATCAGTTAACTATCCAACATGAGTAACACTGGGTGAGATTTAAATATCTAACTTCCGCAAAGCCAATCTTTCAGCTTTTCTGCAAGTCTGTTGGTTCTGTATTTCTAAAACATCTATTAAATATTTAAGTTGGGAAGCTTTACAAACCATACCTAAGTGCTCTCCATTCTCTGTCTCACCCTTTGTATCTGTGTCCCAGTGATTGTCTTCAGAGTCATCATCTTCTCTTATTGCTGAACTCCAGTCTTTCATGTTCAGTATATATTGTGTCAGTGACTAAGAAAAAGCCCACAAAGAACCCACAAACAATAAAACTAATACAAGCAATGAAAATGTAGTTACCATTACAACTGCTTTTCAGGATTTCTGTCCTTTATTTAGTTCCCTTAGTAGATTAAGTGAGCCCCATATACAGGATTCTAGATGTCCAATATTACTGCTTCTATCAAAACATGTATCTGCAGGCACATCCTTGTGATGAATTTTCAAACAGCCAAGCATGCGTACTTTTAACAAGGCTTATGTATGTAACGTAAGGGTACACGCAACTTCCATGCTCCAAATTTAAAAAAACCCAAAAAACAAAAACTAAATCAAACTCTATGAGAATTAAAAGAGTTTTTCCTTATTTGTTGTGCTGGCTTCCCAGGCTACCAGACTGCTCCACTGTGCTGCTAAGCAACCTTTTTTTGCTTAGCAGAAAAAACAAGACATTAGAGAATGGAGGCAGCAAACAAAAACCCAAAACTGCTTAATGAATATTAAGACAACAGAGGTTGTCAGGCTTTCTTGTAAAAAAACATCAGTCTGAATTATTTGATTCAATGCTAAATGTCATAATTTACCTTGATTTGACTCTCTTTATTTTTCAAAACGTCTTCTACATCTGCTTTAGATGATTCAAACATCTTCGTTTGTTCATTGAGTTCACTAAATCGTTCACCCCATCCTTCAGCTTCTTGTAAAAGCTGAAAAGGGAAATACCACATTACTGTGATTCTCTCCTACAACCAAGAATCAAGGATGAATAGTACTGAGCTTGTTATGTATATTATCTATACATAAGCAGAATTTAAACCTCTCACCCATCAGGAAGAATTAAGAGAGACAGACTACAAAACAAATCTCAAGAGTTGAAAATTAAGAATTCTATGTTATTGTTCAGTTGCTTTAGCCGCTATAACTACCCATTGTAATTAGTTGTTATGATATTTTTAAACACAGAATTTATAAGAACATAATTAAGAATCCACTCAGTTTAAAACCCTTTAAGTGAAAATAGCAATGAATATAAAATACTGATAATTTGTGTAACAGCTAGGGAATGGACGGAGAACACTCCTACCCCAATATGCACACACATTTCTTAAATGGTGCCTTACACACATTTCTTAAATGGTGCCTTTGTCTTTTCAACCTATAAGAAGTCAGCGAAGTAAGGGAAAACAGGGAGCTTTCAAGACAGCTATTTAAATTCATGTTACTTGGAAAACTGCATTATTTCTCCTATTCTTCTCCATATCTCTTAAAATAATTCTTAAATTTTGTTCTAAACAAGCTGCCCTGTTAAGGAAAGTCACAGTAACTGTATGTAATTAATTGCACTTAACTAAAAAGACAGGTTGACCCCAAGGTTACATTTTGCAGACACTCCCCAGTAAAACCTAACTTCATATACTTTACATCAGTAAAAGGATTAAAACACTTAAGCACCAGCCCATTAAAAATAACCACTGCAACATCTTAACTAATTAAACCACGTCTTTATATCGTGAGAATAAAATGGAACTGATAGGAATTTATGTTAAAACATGCACTACAATGTGGGGTAAAATACAAAAAAAAATTGTTTTAAGAGTCAAAAGAATAGTGCTTAAAGCTGCACAACAGGCAATCGATTTAAAGGCAGTGAATGTACAGAAAGGATTAACTAGATTGAGCAATGAGAACATAACAGCCAGGTATACTAAAAATAAAATCAGGAAATGGTAGTTAAACAGGGGAACTGAGGTGCAAATAGACAAGCAAGCCTGAACACTACTTCTCAAAGATAAACTCGAAAGCATAAAACAAAAGGTATGTGACTAGAATTGGATTAACACACATTGCCCCTTCGCACACAACTGCACTTTCCAAGCAGTAAAAGCCATGTATGAATTTGAGGCATCATGCAAAGGACATATTAGGGATTAGAAGACATACACAGACAACCACTTTTATCATTAATTGTCATCCTCAAAGGGAAGCTAAACTTTAGAAGATTCCTTCTTCATGAAGCCAAAAACAAAACAGATTTACATGACTTTATACACCTGTAAAAATTGCAATAAACAGCATGGATTTGCAATAAGTTAAAGCAATATATATTTCTAATGTTCCTGAAGGAAAAACAACCCGAAACAACAAAGCACAGGAGTTCATTAACAGTTCCCTTGTTCAACCTAAAAGGCCCAATCCTCTCTCTGACACATCATAAACCTGAAACAGCACATCTGTTACAATGTTTAAGCTATGATGTGCCAGAAGATTATGACCCATTAGTGCAAATGGACAGAGGGAAAAAGTACTCAAGTTTCTGTGAACAAATAACACCTTTGTTACCTTTTGAGCATAAGTGAAATTCCTTAAAAAAAAAGTAAGAAAGAAAAATAAAAGAGGGATATGGATATTCTAATATAGCAGACTAACTCACATGCTTACAACCACCTTGGAAAAAAGATCACAAATAAGCAAAGCAGATATTTTCTCTTCTTTACTTATCAGGTTCCATCAACCCTTATCAGATTATGTATCTACTCAGAAGCACAACAAATTACAATATGCACAAATGTTCTTCAATTACTAAAAACTGCAACAAAGCTCAGTTAACAACAAAGTGTAGTAATTAATCCTAAAAGTGTAATAAACTAATCCTTAAGGAACTACCTATAACCCAGGTTGTTTTATCTGGAAGGAATGCAAAAAACACTTTTTTCATCATCTCGGAACATGGCAATTAAACCCTGGGAGTTGTTTTTACTGATTTTTCCCCCTGGTTTTGCTTGATATAAAATGATTGCCTGTGAAATGTAGGGGATTTTGTCAGTACTTAGTATTGGTTTTCCTTAAGTATTACTTTTCACACACACAAATAATTGGGTTATTTTTGTTTAAACCCAAGAAATCATCAGAGGAGAGGGAAAAAAGGAAAATCCTTCTCTATTAAAATTTTGTGTATTGCTTCTCAAAGTTTATTGCATAAGAATACTGTCACATTTGAAATAAAGCACTGAGACCAGACCCTTCCTCCTTACAGAAAAAAAAAGGATGTAGAGATTAGATGAAAAAGACTCCTGGAAGAAAATTATTCTCAAGCAACTTCATCTCACAGTGGTAACACCCCAATATACTGGTTTTCCACTCACAGCACCTAACAAATGTGTCTCTTTTTGTTTGTTTGTTTTGGGGTTTTTCTCTCTCTTTTTTTTTTTTTTTTTTTTTTTTTTACAACCATGTACTCCTTCTAGAATTAGAGAAAAAGCTGAAGCTATTCTATTTCCAGTAACCTTTATTTTTCTTGAATAGATAAAGTTTGATCTACACAATATTTTCATTGAGAGACTAAAACATTCCTCATCTTTTTATAAGACTGGTAAAAAGCCTGTACTCCTAGTCCCACCACTACTCCCTCCCCTGCAAGACATCTATCAGGTTACTCCACAGACAACAAGGAGATCATCAGTCAGTCAGCAAAATAAAAACATATCCATTAAAAACACAGACCACCCCAAACCCCAGAAACATTCCTCAGAACATTAAATACTCAGAGAAAATATCTATTTGTTAAAAGAGGCAATTAATAACTTCACTCTAAAACTACCTATTGCAGAGGATGGCATACCTACTGCATATGCTGAACATTTTTAAACAACCAGCATTCTTTGGGATCTGGTTACAGCACTGAGGAAAATAAACAGCTAAAATTTGGAAAGTAACAATCTTTTCTGTTCCTTATCTGTGTTACTTACCTGACTTTCCATTAATACATCTACAGTAATACTACAATAAGTTTTTTACCTGCCTTTTGCATACTCTGCAATTTCTCAATTTCTTTTCTTTTCTGGATCACATGTAAGAATTTTCTCTCTGTCTCTGTAGAGGGTCCTAGCTGTAGACTTGCTCAAATATTTCTGATTTCCTCCAGGTCTCAGCAATATTATTATTAGGTTTACATTACCACATGCTCTTTTGCCACTGAACTCTATGCATGTTTCCCCACAAACTCTGATTATTAAATTTCTTTTAAATAAGACTATTTTACATTAAGTTATTCCAACATAAAATCATTTTAAAACCTATGTCCTCTTCCTCATTCCATTTACTAGAAAACATGAGGGGTATTAACAAACTTGTTGAGAATTAGCTCCTTGGAAAACCACATTTATGTTGTACTATAAGAAAATACCTATTTCTAAGGACAACTAGGAACAACCTACCTGTTTCTCGCTTTCCTGGAGATGGCTGTTTTCATCTACTGCATCTTGAAGAGATGTCTTGAGTCTCTCTGTATTAATCTGATAGACTTTTAGGGTGGACTTGGCCTAAGCGAAATAAAAACGTGTGTTGTTTAAATGTGGTCATGATGGGTCATGATGGTATTACTGGACTTATTCTTAGGTTTTCTAGCTGTCCTGCACATGTATTCTCATATTTTCTCTACCATTTCAACAATTTTGCTGATTGTACTTTTGCAACACTTTTGCAATCATTGTGTAATAAGAAGAAAAAGAAAAGACAAGGTGACTACTCAACAAATGCCAATCCCTATATAAAATTAAAATTTGCTGAATCAAGTCACACAGAAGTACTAAGCCTTATAAACTCTTTTGGTTTATACAGCATATTATTTCTGCACCCTTAAAATAAAAAAATTAAAACGGTAACTACATGGAGAATAGAGAAATTACAAAGGTTTGAAAACAGAAACTATAAAGAGTAGACATACCTCATCAATTTGTGACTGGATAGATTTTTCTTCATTCTCTAAAGACTCCACTCTCTCCTGAATTTCAGCCACCTGAAAATTATTAGTTGTCATATAGCTTCTTCCACACATCTGACTGAAAAGGTCTAGGCAATCAATAACATTATTTTAATTTTCAAACTGAGGAAGTTCTACTGCCAAATCAGTAAAAAAAGCTTTTCTTCTTTTGAGTATTTTCCTTTATGAGTGTAACTGGAATGTAATGAGCATGAGGGGAGATGAAAAATGCGGGTTTTGTTTCAGAACACACAAGGAGAATAGTTTGTCTTCTCCACAGAAAATTTTTTTCTGTGGGCAATTTTTTTAAATGAACAGTAACAAAACCAGGATTCTACTTATTCTTACCAAGGTATCATTTTCTGCTTGTTTAGATTTTTCTTCTTCCAGTTCTTTTTCCAGATTCTCTATTTCCTGGTTGAGTTCCAAGTTTGACTTGTTCAGTTTTTCATGCATTTCCTAAATTAATTACATTTGAAGACAAGTATGTTTTAAATATGACAGGAAAATATGTTTCACAAATTTCACCATATCAAGTACTCCAGAGACTCTTGCATGTTAACAAAACCTGGAAGAATTAGCTCTACAGGATCTGATGTACAGAATGAAATAAATCTTGTTGCTTTTTTGTTACATGAATTTTATAGAGCCTATCAGGTACTTGATTCACTTATTCAGAACTTTTTTACAAATGTATTCTCAGTTTGGGGGATATAAACAATGTAGCGATAATATTTCTTTACAACTATGCTCCAGTAGCCTATAAAATATATTTTAATTAAATCAGATGTGAAAAAGATATTTCACGCACTACTCTTAATCCAAGAAACAGGAACAATTCACTTTTAAAAAATTATTTATTGTCCAATATGCCATTTGCTCTATATCAATCAGTTATAATGCTATCGTTAAGGAAAACTTCTCTTAATTTAAATGACTTGATTTTATGTCCTTTTCAGTAACCCTATGAAAACAATTAAATTGTCAGGGTTTTGGACTTTGTCTGGGGGGAGCTTTGTTGTTTTTATCTGTTGGGGGTTTTTTTAATTTGAGATTTTTTATTTAGTATGGGCAGCATTTTCCTAAAATATTGTCTTAAAATATAGAAGCAACAATTTCCATTTATCTTTTTACCTCAAAAAAAGCTGTGTCTGTTGATTCTTTCATAACTTTACCATCCTTCAGAGACAATTCTAAATCTTCAAACTGAAAAGGAATTACTTTATGTCAGAGTGTACGTAAAGAATTGATTAAATAATAGCATTAATTTATGATGCTCTAGTCTGAAACATAGCCACCACCTAAATATTCATAGATGCACCTTGCTGGAAATCCGGAAAGCTTTAGCCCTACTAGATTATCCCAGTGACATAAACCAAACAAAGACATTTTGAAGTGCTTCCAGTGAAACATATTGTATTAAGAGTTAAAGGCAGAACTTGCTAACACCTTAATTGCTCTTAAGGTATCAACAGAAGAAAGCATTTGAAGAATTACTTTAAAAGCTTTAAAACAGCTTACTTTTAGAGAAATTTAATACTTCGATTGTCCATTTCTGTGACACATCTCAAAGTAATAAATGAGAACCATTACCTCTTTTTTGCAAAGGCTGAGTTTTTCAAGAATTTTGCATTTTTCATCAATTAGTTCAGCAATTTTATTGGCAAGCTGTTTTTCCCTTCCTAAAAAGAGAAAGACACTTAAATGTTGCAATATCCTAATGGTTTAAGGAGAAAAGAAAGAAAAAATAAAGTCATACTCCAAAGAAACAGCATGAAAAATACGCTTACCTACATAAAGTCGACTTCTAACCTGAAAAAACAAACAAACAAACAAACAAGCTGAAAATATCTGATCAATTACTCTTGCATAATATCTGAAAACTAATCTTTTAAGCTGTGGTTCCATGATCACTTTAACCACGGCATTTAAAAAAGGAATATAAATACAGGCTGCTATTAAAAATAGGCAATGGTATCATCTGCTCTTACCCCCTCCAAGTCTGTTTGCCCCATCCCTCTCCCACTCTTATCAGAGAGAAGAGGGGAAAGAAGGTTAGTTTTCACCTGGATCACTTTAAAACACACTTCTGTATAGTCATCAAATAATCGTGACTGCCAACACGAAATGGTAGTGGACATGCACAGGCAAAAGAGCAGGAAAGGGAAGGAAGGGGGAAGCTCCATACGCCAGCTCAACTTCCTATTGCGAAAAACCCCCATACTTTGTAACACAGAATAGTTAGAGCTGCAGTAGGGGACTCATGGACATCCTGCCCAGATGCAGCTCAGTGAGAAGTGCCAAGTCAGCAGCTGCCACGTGGGGTTTAGTGCCCTAGAATTAAAATCTAACAAACTTCAGGACAAAATCTATCACAAATGGCCTGTGCAAGAGATGCAGAACTTGGCTGGACCCACAAAAACATTACAACATAGCATTTCTCTCAAGGCGGGGCCTGGATCATGTGCCTAATGTAACAATAGGTCCCTCAGATCTTCCCTGTTTCCTCCTCATTTAAAGCCATGGCTTAGTAGTCCAAGTAACAAAAAAGGGAAAGAAACTTGTAAGTATACTTTTATCCTATCATCCCCAAAGCTAATCCCCACTACTTTTAGATAATCATCAATTCTCCAAAGAGCAGTCAGTGCAGTTGTAAGGATGGACAACTGAAAAAACTACCAGTAACTTCTGTAGTATCTAATGCCTTAAGTGATGTGCAGGAGGAAAACAATAGCAGAGCTGATGCTTGTGTGATTTCAGTTGAATCATCTAAAGGGACGCTGCTAGAAAACAGAAGGTATTACCCAAGTTACAGTTACAGTAACTTATACACAGATCCCCTTACAGACAATCTGTTAGCTGATGTTAAAACCATAAAAATGCAGTTGCTCTTATCTGAAAAACTAAATGGCTGTGCAACCCATCTTCAAACATGAACATCATTACATCTATCACTAGAATTACATTCAGACTAGAGAGTATACAAAAACTGGGGAAAAATTTAAATACTGTGTTATGGATACTGACCCCATCTCCTTAGGAAAAGTATCACAGACAGCTGTTATTAGTCAGATCCTTACTTACAGTAGAAGAAAGCCATTACCTCAAACATATAATCTGATTTGTGCATTAAAAGGTTTCAGTACTGCAATTCTCGAACTCATCAGATTACTGCTCACAAAAAGCATGCAGTAAAATTGGTTCAGTGTTCCAATAAACAGAATCGAGCTCACTGTCCAGAGAGTTTTAAAATGCCCTTCTCGATGGGAAACCACATGGATTGTTTCTGCTTACAATTACCTTGAAAGACCTGAGCTGGTCTGGCTATGGCCAGGGTAGTCACAGAGGTATCAACAGACACACCAAATATACACCCTGGGAAAGACATCTGTACGCTGGGAAAATAATCTAAGGGCTGTCTTTGAAAGCCTGGTGTAGAAATTAAACACAAAAGGAAAAAGGAAGCTTTACTACATCAAGTTTCCTTGCATTTCCTCCTATGACAACAGTCACTCAGTACATGCCTAAACACTTAATGTCTTGACAATACACGCTCTTCAGTTTCTCTTTTAGAGGGATTCTAAATTCAATCACAACAGCATTATATATGTGAAGCATTATATATCTTGAAAAGGATAACAAGTAGAGTGCAAACCATTAATGTACTCTACATATCGGCGCATAACTTGCTTACTCTGCTGGTTTTGTCTGCAATAGAGATAATTTTTTTTCCAGTAGCTGGTATGGGGCTGGGCTTTGGATTTGTGCTGAAAAGAGCTGATAATACATGGATGTTTTAGTTATTTCTGCTCAGTGCTCACACAGAGTCCAGGACTTTTCTGCTTCTCACCCCACCTGCGAGGAGGCTGCAGGTTCACAAGAAGCTGGGAGGGGACACAGCCAGGAGAGCTGACCCCAGCTGACCAGAGGGATATCCCACACCATATGGCATCATGCTCAGCATACAAAGCTGGGGGAAAGGAGGGAGTGGAGGGGCATGTTTGGAATGATGGAGTTTGTCTCCACAAGTACCCGCCATGTGTGATGGGGCACTGCTCTCCTGGGGATGGCTGAACACCTGCCTGCCCATGGGAAGCAGAGTAAATTCCTTGTCATGCCTTGTTGCTTGCGTGGCTTTTCCTTTCCCTATTAAACTGTCTTTATCTCAAACCATGAGTTTTCTCACTTTTACTCTTCTGACTCTCTCCCTTATCCCTATGCAGGGGATGGAGTGAAAGAGCAGCTGTGTGGTGCTTAGCTGCCGTCTGGGATTAAATGAAAACACTTACTGACTGGTAACTTCTGTACAGGAACAAAAGAACTGTAAATGCTCCAACAATGCCAGCACAAATCACTATTTCCCACGGGAAACCATACAGATCAGGGCCAGGTCTCAAATCTTCAGGCAGTGAAGCCACAGCCTGAAAAATAAAGTAAAAAGCTTCAGCTAAAGAGGTTAATATTTTCAACAGAAATAGACATTACATGTTGACTTAGTTTACTTACAAGGCTTCTACATCTATTTTTTTTCCCAAAACTCTGAAAAAATGGTTAACAGAAGCATTTGATTTTTAAATTATATATTTACCAAGTAAATTAAAAAAAAAAAAAAAGAAGAAAAAAGTTCCCACAAGGTATGACAATGAATAGATAAAGCTTTGAAAACTTTTCCTTCTGAACCTACCAATTATCACAGAATCACAGAATGCTTTTGGTTGGAAGGGACCTCAAAGATCATATAGTTCCAATCCCTCTGCTATGGGCAGGGACGCTTTCCAAAAGACCAAGTTGCTCAAATCCCCACCCAGCCTGGCCTTGAACACTGCCAGGGCTGGGGCATCCACAGCTTCTCTGACAACTTGTTCCAGTGTCTCACCATCTCCTGAGTAAAAAACTTCTTCCTCTTGTTTCATCTAAACCTGCCCTCTTGCAGTTTGAAGCCATGCCCCCTTGCCCTATCACTACAGACCCTTGTAAAAAGTGCCTCTCCAGCTCTCTTGTAGGACCCTTTCAAGTACTGAGAATGTTCTACGGCAAAGTCTCCTTTGAGCTGTCTACAAGTTTCATAGTTGGAAAAATCAATACTAGTAAGTATTGCGTAATTTTCTGGTGGAAAAACCTGTTCAGCCAACCTCATGCTAAAATAACATACTTGAACACGTTAGTGATTTAACGCATTTTAAACACCTACATGCATTCGCATTTTCTTTGTAAATGGATCTCACTATTTGCTCAATGATATAACATGCACAACGTAGCTCACACCGCTACGGTGTGAGCTTGCGGTTTTTAAGCCGTGCTTAAAAACATGTCACTGTGCTGTAAATTTCCATTTCTCCCCGGCCTGAGCCCCCCGTCGCACAAGACCACGGCCCCCGCTTCCCCGGACGGAGGCGGGCCCCCCAGCCACTCCCTCGCTCACCCAGCGCGCCCCTTCCCAGGCCAATCCGCAGTAGCGCCGGGCGCTGTCCCGCAGCTCCGGCCACATCCCGGCGGTGCCGGTGCCCGCCCCGGGCTCCCCGCGGCCGCCCGCCGCCATCTTCCCGCGGGCGNCGGGACCTCTCCCGACAGACTCTCCCCTTGGCAGGGAGGCCGCAGCCGGGAAGGACCGGCAGCTCCCCTCACCCCCGTGCTCCGGCACCGACGTGACCCCCCGGGAATCCGCTCCTGTTCCTCCCTGAAGTTACGCGCAGGAAAACTCACCTCCCGCGCGGCACCCGCCTCCTCCATGTGCGCCCGAGCGCGACCGGGTGTTCCCAGAAACAGAATGCTGGGGAAGGGCTCGACTGCCGCCGGGACAGCCGCCGTGCGCGTTCCCGGTGCGGGCGCAGGGCTGTCCGTGCCCGGTGCGGCGGCGGCGGCAGGTGGAGCGCGGGGGGAGCAGCTCGGGGCTGGGGCGGCACCTCCTGCCCCGCGTCTGCCAAAAACTGATCGTACCGGGGCTGCTCCTGCGCCAATGGTCTAATGCAGTGCCACATGGCAAAGGATTTTTCTACGTCTTGTTCACTAACTCTATTTTTGTGTTTGTTTTAACTTTTCATGATTTTTTTTTTTTTTAATTAACGTATGCTAACCCAACTTTCACAGTGCAAGGCGAGTGACTTGCCTGTGAAGCTGGTACCACCTAAGGGACTGGGATAGGTAAAAGGTGGAAGCAGCTTTTTTAGCTGTATCAAACAACACAAGAATGAGTTTGGCCGTAGTGGCAAACTGTCAGTGAGCGCTGTAATCTAGTGTGGATCATGACAAACAAAGCCATTCAGTCTTCATCATCCGAGACTGCAATTTAACCCTGTTCTGTGTAAGTTCACTGTAAATCGGGAACTCATTTACGTGGTTCTTAAACTTCAGATACCCAACCTAAACAAAGTTACACCAAAGCACCAAAATTAATGAAGTTCACCATATAGCATTTTTCCTGATACTGTTTTCTTTAGAGGAGACAGTACAACACCATCTACCTTTTCTCTCTGGCAGCAGCATTTCTTGTGCAGTTACGTTCACTCTGCCCTATGTTTTAATATTTAAGACATCCCCATAGCAATAATAACCCCATTTTGCATTTTGTGTATTTGCTTAGAAAAGTATTTTTAATGCAATTACAAACTAGGGGAATATTTGGGACTCAAGGCTTTGAAAATGCTTTTAAAAAACAATGGAAGTATTCTGGTTATTTTAGTCATCCTAACCCAAACTCGTAAGTCCAAGCAAATTTAATCAGTACTATCATGGGAACTAGAGAGAGCTATTAATTTCATTTAAAAAAACCCACAAACAAACACATGCAAAAATTTTAAAACACCACTGAGGTGTTTCCTGGCTCTTCTGAAAACAACAACAACAACAACAACAACAAAAAATCCCCTCATACCCTATGTTCATCAGATTCTGCACTGCAAATAACAGGCAGATGAGCAGCAGCTGACCTGACATTTTCCTGAGCTATCTTTGTCTCATTTGGCATCAGATAACTGCTGAGGCAAACAACTGCAGAGGGTTTATTTTAAAGGATTTTTTCTTCTTTTCTTTTTTCTTTTTTTTTTTTTTTAGGAGCTTCATTGCTGAACATAACCTCTAGCTGGCTTAATTTTGCACTAATGTCAACGCTATATCACAGAAAGAATTCTTACCTTTTTGATAATACTCATCGCTGCTGACAATACAGATTTCATTGACTCCCTGATCTCCACAGCATTCAAGCAGAGTAGTATCTGATATATCCAGCCTCCTTCTAGTTTGATCAAAAGGAAAAAAAAAAAAGAGGTGCTACATTACAATTGTGAGCTTCATGTAATTCCAACTGGTTTTTAGTGGTTTGGGATTTTTTTAATATTGCAAATTTATTTTCCTTAAAATTAGAAAACTCAACACTTACCATTACTTGGAATATAGTTCTGGATGGCATCTGAGAAAGGCTTTTTGACATCCAATAGTGAGTCAGCTACTGAACTGTCCATTTTTTTTTCAGAATTTACTGAAGCAATGGCTGTTCCTTTTGAATCTTGGTCACTGTCGAGTTCACTATCTACAGCTACATTCATTTCATGTTTCTTCTCTGGTGTTTCTTCTAGTAACTTTCTTCTGCCTACTCCTGCAAATAAATGTAAAGGGAATTCATGGTTATTTTCTGAGGATTCAACTTACACACACATACTCCAATAAGATATTAACCTCTACAGACATTTTAATTTTTTTTAATTTTTCTCAGTTTAGAGCCAAACACTAGAGTAACACATTAGAGTACATATGCTAAGACTTATGATTAAGAAATTATTTAAGAAGTACTATTCAAATAATGGTTTCAGAGTTTGGAGGATAAAGCTTTAAGCAAAACTTGTGTTGTGGTAAAAATCAATGTTCAGGATTTGATAGATAGCATATAGATTCCTTCATCAGGATTAGTAGATCTCTTATATCCAAATGCAAGAGCTTTAGAAGGAGAACAACTAAAAATGCCATCTAGGAATAAAGATTAATGAATTCCCACAAGATAACAAGCTTCACTGCAAAATACAAGGAACCACAGGTGTATTCATGCAGGAGTATGACTGAAGACAACTGGCTGCCTCGGTTTTAGTGACTTGGAGTAAATTGCCTGAAGTCAATAAAATAGTGCTTTCAAAAACGTTGCTTACCCACGAAGAAAAAAAAAATTATGAATTGTTTAATTTAATTCTATGCTTCAAGACAGCAAGCCAAAGATATGCATCACAAATAGTCCAGTAGTCAAAATTCAAGACAAGTAATTGGCTCTTAAAGTGATAGAACTATATTAACTCAACCTGTATTATCAGATCCTCAAAATATCATAAATCAGACATTAACTAGTATGAGTTAGGCTAACTATCTCTTTATTTTAAATCACCAGAAGGAGACAGCATTGTATCTGTTGTATTTTTTCCTGCCAACAAAGGGTATTTTGTCCTTGCTAAATCACTGTTAGCGAAACATTAGTCTAGTAACTTTAGCTGCAGTTTGGGCAGCACACTTAATTGTATAGCAGACAAAAGCTCTGCCAGCTCTAGAAGAACATTCCATTTTTCCATATATTTTCCCTGCCCAGTGTAAAAATTGTTCCCCTTTTGTGCAGAGACAATGACCTGTTCCCTCTGCATAGTATTGTCTTTAGTTGAGTAAGCTGTGATTTCATGATGCATCTTTTCGAATTGCTGGTGCAGCTGCAGCAGTTTGCTTCCCTCATAGAGGGAACATTTTGTTTTAACTTCAAATAAAATTGTTGGAATATTATTAATGTGTTTGGTAAATCTGCTCATCATACAATATTTGCATGGTTTTCCTTTTTTTTGGGACATGAATTCCATTCACCCTACTGTGATTTTGTCAATTTCACTGTTTTCTAGTATTTTTTTGAAAATGCCAAGCTGTCCTTCCCCAAATTTTTCTTGCGTGATTTCTAAATTGATTTCAGCATTTTTTGCACCATCTCCACGTTTAGTAATATCTTTTCTTGTTCAGATTCCTTTGCTTCTACCCCCATCTCATCATTCTGTGCAGTATTAAATATACTAGTGACAGTAGTCCTAGTGTCACTTCTGTTTTCATTTGGCTTTTTGACAAAACATGTATACTTAGACTTTTTTTGACAGGCTTAATTGTTAGTTTTACTAAATATATTTGCAAAGAACCCTCATGGTCTGGTAAAAATACTACTGGAACTCCTTCTGCTAGAATATAATTACCGTTATTTATATTTCTGGACTTTTACTCTCTGATTTTCAGATTCTTTCTTTTTTTCTTTTATTCTTCTAACTAGTTTTAGTAGCAGCAATCTTTTATTTTTCCAGTATTATCCATCTTTTCGGTTAGAACAGTATCTTGTTTTTCAACATATACTCTATCAGCCAGGTTTACGAGCAATTCCAGGTTGTCAGGATTTAATTAATTTTTTTGTAATAGCAGTCTGGCTTTCTAGTTTGAGGGTTTTAGGAGACATTAGGTGTCTATTTTTTTTTTTTTCTCTAAAAATGTCATCTATTTTAGAGGGCTTCTAGGGTAAAAGTTCACGTTAAATCAGACTAATATCACATGACTTCTGCTTTTATTTTGGTAAATTGTCTTTGTAAATACTTTTTTGGACTTGGTTTCAGCTGAAGACTTTGGTATTACTTTTCCTTTTGAAGTAGTGTTTGCTGATGCCTTCCAAAACTCAGAATGATTTTCTATGCTTTTGTATCTTGCACTGTCATAATAGCTTGAATTGATGGGCCTAAATCTAAAGATATAGAATAATATTTTCCTTTACTGTATCACAGGTAATTTTTATATTTCTTTCTAAGATTGGGATTGAGACTGTCCATTCTCTGGTACCAGAAGCTGATGCTGAGAATATGAAGCAGTTACTTCTGCTTCACTTTTCTGATGATGTTGCATGTTTATAGGAATTTTTTCAGTTTGTTGCTTTTCTCTGACAAGCTATCAGTAAGAGCCTCAAGAGCTGTTGAATATTCTACTAGGTTGGTAGATTTTGTTGTAGGTTTTTTCTTCCACTGCCCTGTTTGTCACTGCCAGCTGAAGGGAAAGATCAGTCTCTTTGGAGGTATCTGCATTGCTGTTACCTGATTCTTTATGTTTAACCTTCTGTTTTGAAGTGCCTTCAGTTTCTTTTCCCTGTGGTATTTTATCAAGGCTTTACCGAGGCCTTTTTTTTATTATGGAAGCTTAGTTCTTCTCTGCAAGCAGTTTTTACCTTCCATTCTGAAACTCCACGTGTCTTCCAAATGGCCAGTTTCTTCAGAAGTTTTGGTACCTGTTAGACCAAAACCACTAGATGAGGGGTGAGGAGAGAAAAGTTGGTCTGGAATCAGTCCTTGGGACTCCCCAGGTTTCTGATTATGTTCATCATTAAAAATATCCTGACTGAAATCTTTGATGTTGTTTTCATAAAAACCCAGTGGGTCATTTTTATTCTCTGGTTTGTGAATTTTCTCTTTTACATCCTTATCCATTTTGAAATGGCTTTTGGATGCTGAATTTTGTTCTGCATTACAACCTTTGACTGGTTTGTGTTTCTCAGATGTTTCCAGACTAAGACTTTGTTCACTGTCACATGGTGTCTTCTTGATGCCTGGATGATTCGTTTCGGTTCCTGGTAGTTCCCCATAACTCTGCACTTGCTCTTCTTTGGCTGTTGAACTCTGAAACTTCAGTATGTCTGCAAAAGGACTAAAAGAGAAGAAATGGCTCTGTTCTTCAGATATGTCAGGATTTTCTTCTGTATGTTTTATGTCTGAGGGATCACAATTCAGAGGTAGGCTAGGAGAAGAAGAAATCTGATCTGATGCAATTGATTCATCTCCCTGTTGATTATCATGTGTGTCCGTGTTATAATCAATAAAACTATTATAGATGTTTATATACCAACCTGACTGGCCATGTCTGCTTTCTGACTCCTGATTTCTCTTTTCAGCTTCAGTGTTTTTCAACGGTTGGCTTTCTGATAACAAGTCTTCTTCTGAACTGTAAGATTCAATTGGCTTCTCTTTGTCACGTGTTAGCATGTCAAAAGATGATTCTGTGCTATTTGAGGTGCTTTTGGTGTCATTAAGAGTATGTACGCTTGCTGGTATCTCCTCGGGATTTGGCCTTTTATTGTGTGAATCTATTATTTCTTGTGCATAACCCTCTTCATCTGTCACTGCTTTAGCTATCTCCTTTGATTCTTTGTCCATGTGTGATTCTTTCTGGTCTGAAGTCTGCTCTTCCTCATTCTTATTTGCTTCATCCTTTGTTTCCCCACTTTTCTGGTCCTCTGTAGCAATTGTATCTTTCTCAGCGTGGCCAAAATTAAGAACATCACTTAAACCCAAATTAAACCAATTTGATTTGGATTCTTGGCTTTCACTCTTTTCTTCTTCTGACAGTAACTCTGTGTCTGGTGTTTCCTGTTCAGTATTGGAATGCTCAGGCACACCAGAAACATCATGGATTTGTGGATCATTCTTTTCTGATGCCAAATCTACATCTTCATTTTCTTCACCAAAATACAGGAAGTTCGTTAGTCCACCTTGAAACCAACCAGGTGCTGGGGGTTCTTGTTCCTCCTTATCATTTGGCTCCTGTGAGTCATTTTCATCTCTTACCATTATTTTTCTCCCTTGGTATTTATTTTTTTCTAAAGATTCAGTAACAACTTCTAAGGGCTCTTCATCGTTTTTACTTTCGGTGGTGAACCATCCTGAAATCCAGCTAGACTGTGTTTGAATGGCTTCTAGTGGGAGACTATTTTGCATTTGTGGCTCTTCAGTATCGTCTTTTCTAACCAACTTTTTGTTTGCAGGCTCCTGAGCACGAGTTTCCTTGGAATCATTTCCGGAAACTGATTCAATTCTTTCTTCATTTTGTATAGAGTCTTTTGCATAATTTAAGGCTTCGTTTTTATGCAGCTTTGCTTCTGCATCAGACAATGAATATTCACTTTCTTTGTTGTGATCATATAATGTGCTTTCTTCATTTTCAAAAGCATACTTATCTTCATGAAGACAAAGGAAATCAGTTTCCTAAAAGAATAATATTAACTTTTAAAATGGTTTAACGTGTAATTTTCTATAGCGTTGTGTAGCACAGCAATATATATTCTCATTCTTTCTGTATAGTTATAATTTACACAAAGAACTATAATTAATTGTATTATTCCTAAGGGTTCTATATCATGAATTACATAAAAATTTTAGGGGAAAATAACATGCAAATGGAGCAACTGTAAAAACAAATGTTTTGAATTATCTGGACTAAAATATGCATCAACACTTGAATTTCTTACCGGATATTAGATTTTCAGTTGCTGTAAACTACATTGGAAAATCTGGTGATGTTCATTTACCTTAGTGAGCACTTCAACTTCTTCTCCAATAAAAACTTCCTCAACCTTCACTGCATCTCTTGGAAAGTATCCAAAATCCTTCCCTTTCTGTAAAAAATATAAAAGGAATGAGAGCATTTAAACTTCAGTGATAAATGTTGGGTGCTTGCACATGTCCTAGAAAAGCATGGATGAACAATAAGTTTATAGAACTGCCCCCATTCCCTTCATTCTGTTTCGTCAGAAGATTGGTTTGTTTTTCCTTCACAGAAATGTTCCATTTGCCATTTCAGAAAACAAGGGGAACTGTATTACTCCATACTGTTACTTTCTGTGTTATTTTTATGAATGTGTGTTTGTGCAGAACCCAGGCAGTAGCCTTAAAACTGTTTCAGCTGAAGAAATTGTTGTGTGCACAGATGGTCGCAACCAGCTCCTACTAAAATTGGCTCCCATTGTCTCAGGCAGGAGAAAAGTCATGACTTAACAACTAATGACCCGTAGTAAGTTCCAAGAAAAGTAGGATATGACATTCAGGTGCAAGCAGCTGTAGAGAAAATGGCCACGAAGATGGCCAGGCGCAGAAAATAAGTTAATGATAATATCCAAAAGAATCAAGTAAGGGTCCTTCTGGCCAAGAAACCAGCTGCTAGCTTTACATCAAATCACTGCAGATAGCCTTTAATGGAGGAATACATCTTGGAAGCAAGGAATAGTGAGGTACCTGCAAAAATGCTCCGGAATGAAAAAAAGAAGACAGAATTTCACTGTTAAAAAATAAATGTGAAAGATCATTTACAAAAAAAAAAAAAAAAAACCAAACAAAACAAAAAAAAATCATTTTGAATGACTTACACAGGTTTGCTAGCAGTAAAATTTGATTTGGATCAATGCATCTATTCCTTCTCAAATGGCTGTTCTAACTGTGTTGTCCATTGTTCTAAATCATGAAATATGCATTATTACTTCTCTGGGAACTTTCCTTAAGCACTGAACTGTGAAGTCAGGTCCCGATACTGGATCTGTTATCTACCTGTAGGTAGGAACCCAACCTGATAGACCTGAGTATTTTTAAGGGAACCAGATGAAATCATTACAGCCAAATGATAACATGAAGGAGTCAGAAAACTTGTATTCTGACCTTGACTTTGTTTCTTCATTAGTGATCTTTGCCAAGATTTGATTTTGCCTTTCTATATAAAGATAGACCCATCTCCCAAATACTGTATTGATCCAGGACTGGTTAATGTTACAAAAGAGGTGGAAGATCCTTAGAGGCAAGCAGACTGCAGCTGTTATGCTATTATTACACTATCTAAAATATTTACGGGGAGAGTCTTTCGGATTGAAGTACTTACACTTCCAGTCCACAGGTTTTCATTTTCCCTGGAAAGTTTGGAGTATACCATTATTTCTTCTCCTGTTTTGAAGTTAAGATACCGGCAATCAGGCCCTAAATAGTCTGTAGTGGCTTGAACTCGGCTCACTGCCTCTGGAATAACATGTAGGAAAAAAAAAACAAATAAGTAAAGCTGTCATTTTTTCTGAAGTCAGGTTACTGAAGAGGTCTGATATATATGTAATAATGATGTATTAAAAAGCATTTTAATGTATGTGCTCTCTTATGATACTGATCAGTTTATATCATCAAGTGGAAAGCAACTAATGGGAAAAGCAGCCCTATCCTGTTTTCTTTACTGCAGGCATCAAGTGGAAAAGCTCTTGTCCTATGCAGTCATTTGTCAATGTTTGTTCAGCCAAAGTTTCAATGCTTAAATGTGTGTGCAGAATTAGCAAATTAAACTACTAAAGCCAGATCTAAACAGCTAAAAAATATTTCCCAGACATATTTATAATTTTATATTTTAGAAATTCTAAGTTAAATCTAGTATTATTTCGGGGATTTTGGCCTCTATCTTATGAAGGAAATAAGTAAATTTAAGCAATATAAACCTTAAACACATTGTTAAGACCAAAGTTTCCAATTCAGTTTGAATTACTTTAAATTTTCTTTGTCTCCACCTCTGTATCTCCACAGAAAGCACTACTGATGTGCTCTGGTCAGTTTGGAGCCCATTCCACATGCTGTTCCACAAAGATTTCTCTGAAGATCCAGAACCTATTGAAGTTGGTATGGCTCCACAAGAAATTAAAAAAACATCATCAGAGGAAATCTAATGTCTCTTTCACTTCAGGAAAAGCTATCTACATTGAAAATGCAGCACTTAAGGCTGCCAAACCAAGGGAAACAGCTTAGAAACAGCTTCATATAGTTATGACAGATTTCACAATGTTAACTGATGGATAATAAATGAGGCACTATTTGTCACTGCCCACTTGTGATTCAGTGGCTCTGCCGGCCACAGAGCTACTTACTCCTCAGGAACTACGTAACTATTTACAGCACTTACTTCATGTTAAAAAAGAAAAAATAAGCAAAGAGGATGTATTAACAGTGTGTTCTTTTAGAAGGATTAAAAAAAAAAACCCAAACAAAACCAGCTTGCTTACAGTAGAAAAAAAAGTGTTTTGTAGAATAGGCTATGAATGTACTATAAACACGTTAGAGTCTTCTTTCTCAGTGTAAAGCCTACCATTTTTACTTTATTTATATTTTGTTTTGTGGGGTTTTTTTAATTTTTTTTTTTTATTTTGTACCTGTAAAAAATGAGTCAAAATACTTTAAAGATGTTTTATACTGCCCATTTTTGGAAACCTGAGAAAAACTAGCTATTCAAAAGTATTTTTACTGAACTTTGATCTGTTTATCCTTACACAATAATCCAGCAAGTATTTTTTTTTCTTTTTTTTAAAAAAGTTTCAGCCTATCACTCATAAACTTAGTATATTAACAACGAACATTTGCTATGGCAACTTATTTTCAGTCTGTTTCATTGCTAATTTTGAAATTATGGCTTGTAATAGCTGCATATAAACCACAGACTCCTTTTGAAAAAAAAAAACAGATTTTTACTTACTCTCACATTCCGGATCACCACACTTCTTCCATTCTGAAAGTACCTTTGTACTCTGCACACTTGCTGAAAATGATATTACTAACAACAGAATTCTCTGATCCAAGATCCTTGACATTTTAAATTAAATCCAGAATGCACTGAAATTGTGGAAACTGCATAGATGTGCAGTTAGCGAGAATATTCTACATTATTTTTCTTAGCCTAACAAAACTTTGCAAGTAAACTTACAATCCTATTTTCCTTCTCTCATCTGCTTAAATACTAAGTACACTATGCTAACCTGCTGACAATCTGCAGAGTCAGACGTCCTGATTATACTCATGCATTAATAATTAACTATGTTCTGATAGTTAGGCTGATGCTTTGAATACAAAGAACCTAGTTCTGGTCACAGCAATATTTAGCCTCTGTCAGACAGATTCTTCTGTTCTGAGTTTATAGAAGATTGTGCTGGGTGAAATTTGACAGGAGTTGTATATTAGGATCATTTCTGGATTATGAATTCATTTTTAATGTACATCTTCCCTCTGATTTTAAGATGGTGTGGGATGACAACCAAGCAGCCAGGCAACAGCTGAGACAGCCTGCTATCTACAGCCTACACCACATACCTTCTACATTATCTGTGTGGATGGAACTCTACATAGCTGATTTCAAGAAAGGATGAGTTGGCCAAAGGAGGAGGTGCTGTGGGGGTAGGATGGTCCTGTTTTGGTTCTGAAGAACTGAACAGAACAAAATCTATATGACCAGAACTTTGAAGGACACCATGGACAAAAAAAGTAGCTTTTGCCTGATAAGGGTTATTTAAATATTAAACAGTATTGTGTGAATCTGGGACAGTAAAGGTTCTTATTGAACACAACAGGACTGTAGTTTTGGATTGGTAAATTAAACCATTCATGAATCTGCTTGTGAAAGTTCTTACTGAACATGACTATACTGCCATTTTGATTATAATCATGAATTAAGCCCAGCCACATCCAGATCCTCTGGTCTCCAAGGAACAGCTGGAATGCAGGGGGTGGGGAGGTGTTTGCCAAATTTCTGTACTCTTAACTGAACAGCTGAACTATCAATTTTATGCTTATATTGATTTGCATGATTGCTAATATAGCTGCTGACAGTTTTCTAGCTTTTTTGTTTGTTTGGCAGTTTTCAGGCTCCTAAGACAACTAGAAAATCCTTATCCTGTCCCTAGATCATATATCACAGAGCAATATATCAAAAGTAAGCAAATGACGTGTCCTGCTTTTTAAAGAATACCCTCTTTCTCAGCAACCTATTATCCAATATGGAGTTACAAATAATGTTTTCTCAAATACAGGTTACGCTTTAAAGTAGTAATTACGCAGGGAGGTGTAAAATGGTTATATTGCTGTGAAGTTGTGCTATAAATGAAATCTTGCAGATAATCCTAGAATACCATGTTGGAAGGGAACCTCAAGGATCACCTGGTCCAACCTGTCTTTGCAAAAGCATGGTTTAGACAGGATGGTCCAGATGAATCTTGAAAGTGTCCAACATTGGGGCATACACCACTTCCATGGGGAGATTACTCCAATGGCCAATTGTTCTCATTGTGAAAAATTTTCCTCTTCTATCTAATCACAATCTCCCTTGGATTAACTTGTATCCATTGTCTTTTCCATGTGACTCCTTGTAAAAAAAGGGATCTCCATCTTCTTATTTGCATTAGAAGCAAGGTTTACTTCAAAGGTTTTCCCGCCCTTCTTTGGTGACCTAAACACAGTACATCTTACTTACCTACAAACCTTCCCTTTCCCACTCTCCTGCATGAGGGAGCCTTTTCTCTCTGCTTTCTTGATAGCACCCTAAGAATCTGCATTCCTTCCCAATCTGCAGTCATATGGTTCCTACTAGGCCTGCCCCTCCTTCAGTCCTAAGCATGACTCATGCAGAATTTGCTGTTTTCTCTTTCCCCAAACCCAAGCTGTATCCTACTTGCAGCATAGTTTCCCCTTCTTCCTGCTCTGGAACTCAAACCTGCCAGACACTGGTGCTTAGTCTGATCTACCGAGCCAGCAAAGAGAGGGCACAAAGTGAGCCAGGGTCACATTAAGCAGCAGTGGCCTGCAAACAAAAACATCACAGCAGATGACATGCCCTGCAGTTGCAAACTAACACTTTGGCCCCTTCCTTTGCCACATGATCTGGTTGTCAGACAGGCCTATCCTATGACCTAGTACACCAGCTGCCTCTGCTGTTAGCAGTGTACCAGGGAGCCTTGTGCACCAAGGAAAGTACACTATCAACACCACCCAGTCACTCCTGACTAGCTTTAATGCTGCCCCATCCCCAGCATGAACATTCCCTCCCTTGGAGCTTATATTGCTTAGTGGCTCAGTGATTTGGGACCTTCCCTGACGTCCTCTAGGTTCATCTGTAGGATGTGAAAGGAGAGAAAGGGAATGCCAAGCAGCTAAAACATGACAAATGCAAAGGAAGCTGCTAAGTAGAAAAGTAGGACAGGCCTTTTTTTTTTTTTTTTTCCCATACCCAAGTCTCTACAGGACAGATTGGTGAGAAGGAATATACCAGAAATTTGTATTGGAACTCTCTATATGCTAAGTGTAGAACAAATTAGAAAAAAAAAAAAGACAACATTTTTATCCAAGTGGTCAGAAGTCTTTCACAGTGTTGCACACCTACCATGGAACCCTGGGAGAAAACCCAATAATTGGCCTAGGAAGGTTAACAGTCCCTTTTTGAACCTGGCAACATGGAGCTCCTTCACCTAAAAGTGGAAAAGTCAGGTATTCTGACACCTAAATTTACATACTGAAGCAGGTTTGCATGGGAGAACAATCAGACCCACACCTTGAGATCTGCACATTTTTACTTTATTTGTGAAAAAAGCTCCGAATAGCTCTGACTTCAGTTTCCTACGGATATCCAAACTTAGTCTCAAGTCTTTATATGGATGTAAAATAAATAGCTCATTCTAGCTGCTCTGTTAAATCTACATATGAGATTTTCAAGTTATTCTGAGCACTGTTCATTGTGTAGCTTTGTCTCAACAACCATTCTTCAAAGCCTAAATGCTGATGAATGCTGCTCTGATCTCTGTTCTGTTAATTGTTCCTCTAGTAACTTCAATAATAAATCATATTTATATCAAATATTTTTTACTTCCGGGTGCAAATCCTATACTTGCATATGCTATAGAAGCATAAGTTCTGATCACCTTTGAACCAAAGTCAAAGATTTATAGAGTTTATTACAGCTGGCTTCCAAAGGACAAAGTTGAAAGCCTTATGGTAGATAGAGGGAGACTTCAGTTAATTTTTGTTCTGCAGAACTGAAGTAATGAGCGTGAGTACTATTGCACACGTGCAGACAAACAATGATAAAGAGCTATTTCCAACAGCTTTCATTAGGATGAAACTATTAACTTACTTGCAATGATACCTTAGTAACTGTAACTACTGAGCTAGAAAGGCAGACATCTCTTGTGGTTAAAATTCCTATGGCTCTTATACTAAAAGAGCCAGAAGGATCAACTCAGAATTAAGGGTGTAATTTAAATAATCTGAGTAATATGGCACACTGAAGGGCTCTTTTATGACATGGCTTTGCATAAGTAAGGCAGATGTTGCATTTCTTACACCACTCAGCATCTGCTTTAATAATAAATATCCCAAAGCAAATCGTTAAGTTGGTAAAAGTTCTCCTAATACCTATTTTATAATAAGAACTGTATATACAGCTTGGGCTATACTTTTATGCTAGCACCAAAGGGTTCCATATAGAATATAGAGTTTCACAGTGTAGAATATTGCACTAATATATGGAAGAATATAGTCCACGGCAAAAGCACTTTTAACAATATAGTTGTCTTGACCTAGGGTGCAACTTTTACATTGGATCAAGTGTCATGCCAAAAAGATTTTTTAAACAAGTATCTTTTAAAAAATAAGTCAAAGGAAGAAGAGTAACACTAATTCATGCTTCCAGTTAGACAAATTTAAACAGGTAACAGTCATTCATCATCCAGACTTGAACCAGCTTTTTCACCTTTGATAACAAATAGCAAGATAAAGCTTCCCTATTACAAAAACAGTTACAAATTAACTCACAGTGCATTTCTAGAAAATCATGGAACCGATGACTTTTATGATTTTGCATATTCAGAATACATTTCCAAGCTTTCAGTGCCTCACATTTTGCCATATAATAGAATACTGTCACCTAATAACAACTGCCTGAATGAGAAAAAAAAAAAGGCTGAAAGAGCAAAACACAGGTCTCTGTATATTACTCATACACCACTGTTGCACCATTTGATTCCATCATAAATACATGTAGTCTCAGAGCAGTACTTCTTTGACCAGGAAAACTCATTTTAAAGATCTCGGGCATAAATAAAACCAATGTTTGCCCTGTTATATCACAGTAATTGCTAAAAAATCAGCAGCTGAACCCTAGTCTTAAAATTGTAACTGGGACCTAACCGCAAGACCATTACTTTCCTGAGAAATAAAAGATGCTCTAGATATCTATTTGCAAATTTACTAGTTTTGGAAATTAACTTTGCTGGAGAGGGGTGTTCAGTTTACAAGTATCTACTTTCTCCAGAAAAATTTCTGTTCAGGTTTCCTTTGAATAAAATATAAGGAAGTTCCAAGCACAAAGACATTGCCTTAAGTAAAGGTGCAGGAATCTGAAGAGGTACACCTTTATGTAAAGTAATGTTTCCGCTTATAGTTAATGAACAATCTGTATAAAATCTATGCTGACAAGGACTCAAAGTGGAACACCGTGAAAAAAACACATTCTTGGAGACTTCCCCTTTATCTGTGCATCAGGACTGAAGAAAAACATAACAAGTAATGATATAGAGGCAGTGCATAGTATAAAGGCTTTAAAAAATGAACCAACTGGCTTTTGAAGTTATACTTAAAGCTAGAAGGGACAATCTGACAGAAGCACTGCACAAGACAGGTGTAGAGCATACACGTAGTAGAGCATGTTCTCTACTCACATAAACCACCTCTGCTCCTTTCCTAGAAAAGGGGAAAAATATTGTTCCTTTTTCTACTTGAGTGAAATGAGAACAAGGTGTTTTTCCTTTGATTTCAACTCACCACTATGGGGGGGAAAAAAAGTAAATTAATCATTTCCTACCCTTTGCTATCTGCACTAAATGCTCAGAAAATACAACCTATTCCATCACATTCAGTCTTGAAGTTGTCAGCTATTTCTGTGGTCTCTCCTATCCACAGCTCTGAAATTGTTTCAGGATGAGAGGAGGGGACCTTGAGGGAAAATGTAAGAGTTAGTAAAAACATTGCTGTTTTATTGTGCTAGCAGTACACTATTATACTATTTCTGATTGGAATACTGGCTGGAATACCTAGCTGTTAGATAACTTTGTAATAATGAAGTTATCACACACTGATGTTTACATCGCATTGAGCTGCTTAGATTTAGCAAGTCTAACAATTAATGGCACAGTTGAACCAGGGCAGTTAAGATTCTTCTAACATTAAACTATCAAATATATCACCAGGTTTGTACTTGGCAACAAAACTCCTGTATTTTCACCATCAGAAATATATTGCTGCCTGGATGTAATATAACCTGAAACAATTTAATCAATCCAATCCCTAGTTCACCTACCAGGACCCACCACATTGCTTTTATCAACCCTGTTACTAATGGTGCTCTGAAACAGTGGCCAGGAGTTTTGTATGACAACATTATTAGTATCAGCCATTAAAAGAGTAAATACATTACGGCAGTGAATCACACAAGCTCAAAATAAGAAACTTCGAAAACACTCAGGAAAAAAAATATAATTGACAAAACTAAAATGGCTTCCAAAGGCAATTTGAAATGTGAAGTTAGTTGAAACATGCAAACTACAAATAACATTTACTAAGACTTTGGGGTTTTTTTGGTAAAACGCTGGGTTTAATATGTTCAGTAAGACATCTGAACTTCAGTTTGTCCTTCAAAAAAAGACAGCACATTAAATGATGACATTCTTCTGAAGGGAAGGAAATATGGCTGGAAACTACTGAAAAGAACTAAAAACTACTCTGTTGTAGAGAAGCAGAGGCAGATGGGATATGGACTGAAGAAATCTGAAAAAAGTATTGAATTAATTGAAAACAAGGAAGCCTGAGGAGTTTTCCCACTGTGTCTATTTGTGCTGAAAGGACAGTCCACTGCACTTCAGAACACATAAATCTGTCGCTACTCTTGAGTTCAGATGAAAAATCCAAAACTTGACATACTCCAAACTAGAACTTCACAAAAGTCTGCTCTATGTTGCAGAAACATGGGATATATATGGCATTTCGTACGCTAAAATAAGCTTACATGTTCTTTCCATACAGAAATCTTTCTAGGACTTCTTAGTCTGTGATTTGGCCTACCACATAATAGAATTCTCTCCTGTCAAAACAACACAGATTATAGCATGTTTCATACTCAGTTAATAGACAATTCATTAAAGCCTTTAAGAATAATTTTGAATACACAGCTTGTGAGATACAGTAGCCTTCAACTACAATTCATGCTTTAAATGTGGAAAGACCAAGGTAATACAGCTGTTAAAAGAAAATATCACAGGCATCGAGAGAGTAGTCTACAAAGCCACATTTATTTGCACATGTACAGAACAAAGCAACAGATGTTATTGTTTTCAATACAAAATTATATAAAACCAGAATTCACCTTCAGAGATAACACCATACCACTTTAAGTTTTATTAAATACATTCAGAAAGCATTCTTGCACGCACAAAACATTAGTATTAGGTAGTCCCAGGTAACTCCAACACTGCAATGTAATTATTCCTAGTGGTATGAAGGGATCAAAGATTAGTCTGCAACTAAAATAAAAAGAACCCTGGTTGAGGAGCAAGCTGAAGTCTTTCCTCCACTGGCCACCAAAGCAAGGATCATCACTGAACAGATTAACTGTCTCCAGAACACAGATGTAAATACTACCAAAGTACCTGCAGAAGGCAGGTAAGAGTGGTTTTCCAGACTGACTTAAGGTATCATTCCCATTTAATCACTGCTCGCCTATGGATAGGAAGGCTTTATAAGACTGGAAGATAGTATCGACTAAGCGCTTGCGATTACAGAAGAAAGCAAAAAGTATAGATCCAAATCAATTACTTTTCCTTCCTAACCAGCACTGGAGAGATTATTTGCCATACTAGGTCTTAAAATTCCCATTCTTGCAAGGAATAGAGGGGAACGGCAAAATTTTACATTTCCTGCAATATTGCCTCCCTAAATATGATCTAAAAAGGGGAATTTAATTGTCAACAGGACATCTCAAACAATTTATTTAAAATGCACATTTATTTCTACAAAAAAAAAAGTGTATGATACAGAAGAAATGCTCACACCTACTTAAAAGGTTTACCTATTAAAATATACAGAAGATCTTAATGAGTACAGGACATTTAAAAAAAAAGATGCAAAGGAGTGTTAATCTTTTATTTTTACATTTTCATGAAGTTCACATAATTTTGGTAAGTAACCTTTTACAAAATTATGTAAAAAGTACAAGAATGCCTGGTAAACAGTCTGCATTTTTCCAAAAGATTTTTTACAGCATGCAATTCTTAAGGCAGCCTTCTCTTCCTCCTTACAAGGAATCCTTTCACTCAAATAATCTTCTGCTGCAAAGATTAGGCTAAGGAAGCTTGGTCTCTTCTGTTAACGCCTTTTGTCTTTCCTGTCTGATTTACGGTCTCTTTCACTCCGTGAAGTTCTCTTGCCTGACCGACTACTTTCTGATATTGACCTCTTTCTGTCAGACCTTGAACTTTTATCCTTTGAGCTTTTGGTATCTCTACTCCCACCTTTTGAGGACTTGTGACTTCTATCTACTCCTGAAGCATCCCTTCGCTTCCTGTCCGTGCTCCTTCTGCGTTTTCTATCTCTGTTATGCCCTCTTCCTCGGCTTCGACTTCTACTTTCACTACTACTAGAGCTACTGCTGCTACTATCCCTGCTAGTACTTCCACTTGTAGTGCTGCTGCTGGTGGAACTACTCCGACTGGTACTGCTGCCAGTGCTGGAACTACTTGCACTAGTAGTACTGCTTGAAGTACTACTGCTACTACTGCTGCTGCTACGGCTATGACTCTTAACAGTTTTGTTTCCTGCCCTACCCCTGCTTCTACTCCTGGTCTTACTCTTACTTTCTACACTCGGTGTTTGATTCTGCTCTGCCTGTGCTTCAACCACCTTTATAGACACCACAGCACTTTCATCCTTGTCTGCCTGGGGCTCTATATCCTGAGTGGACTGAGACAACTGAGGTGACTGTGGTAGTGGCTCAGAGTGTGGCTGAGACAGAGCCTCAGCCACAGGTTCTGTCTGAGCTTCAGGAGCTTTCTCCTGCATTTCTTCAAGTTCAGCTTTATTTTCTGTTTTGATACCTTTCTCCTTCTTGGGAGAAGGAACATTACACACCTTTTCTGGCTGAGCATCACACTCTGTCTCTGGTTCTACTTCTCTGCCATTTTCATTTTCTACAGGTTCTATACTATCTGCCTCATTCATTTCAGCCACATCCTGCTCATTATCCACTGGCTGAACGTTTTCACTTTCCACTTTCGTAACCGTGACCTCCTCATGCTGATCATCCTGTTGCTTGTCATTCTCCCTCACTTCAGTAGTCTCCTCTACTTTAAACTCCACATCATGTTTCTGTTCATCCTCTTCCTGTTCTTTCTCTGCATCGCTATGCCCTGAACCTGAACCTATTTTTCCCTTTTCCTCCCCTGCCTCCTCCATTTCTACATCATTGTGCTGATTACCTGTCTCCATCTCTTCCACCTGCTGAGCCACCTTACCCTCTTCCTGCTCCTTGTTCTGTTCTTCCTTCTTTTCTTCATTCTGCACCTCCTGCTGTTCTTTTTCCTTCACAGATTGTCTTCTGGGCCTGGCCTCCATTTTGTTAATCTGCTCTGCAAATTCATTTCGCCTACTTTCAAAGAGTGCTAGGGAATAAATGCATAAATAATAGTTAAGATAATCTACAGACACCAAAGTCTATTTTCCTTTTAACTATGAGCTAAAAAGTTATCAGTTGTTCAACTTATAAATACTGCATCCTTATTTCTTCTGAAGTAGCAAGCCATTAGTTCATGATGAAAAAGATTGCTAGTTACCTTACAAAAACAAAGGGGACAGTAAACTCGGTGGAGTATCAGAACGTAAAGCCCTAAATCTGAACTAACAAAAAGAGCTTTTGACTTCATTAAAATCAATCCAACCAACAGTATATCACAATACCACCTTAGTTTCCTGGTATTTATCTATTAACAAGGTAAACAAAAGACAGTAAGAATCAGCAAAAAGTTGGTTAGGTATTAAGAAAGCTATTCAGGTGAGGTAGCTTCCCTTATTCCCCAACCCCATGCAATGAAGAAAAGCTCCCAAGAAAAAAAACAACAAACCAATATATTCTTAGTCTAATAAAAAAAGAACAGTAGGACTACCATCAACCGGAGTATTTTAAATTGTTTTCCAAAAGAAAAATAAAGTCATCCTGTGAAACAGAAATGAACACACACTGAGATTAAAAAAGACATCATCATAAAGTTTTAGTGCTGTGCTCAAGAAAACACTTCTCAAATGCTCTGTAAACACCCCCGTTTCCTTGGTTTTCAATCCACAGAATCTGCCTTTTCAAGAACTGAGTTGCTGCGCTGGCATACATCTGAGTACTAAAGCTAATATAAAGAACTATGTTTTAAACACACACCTCTGAGATTGTGCATACACACCTTTTTAATTCTTGTAACACAAATCACATCCAATAAAAAAATAAGTCACTGAAAGAATAATGTTCACTTATGATGAACACCCATGTAAGAACATACAGTTTGTCCTAAGCATTAAATTCATGTTTTAAGCAGAGACTTATATCTGTTCAGCAATCAAAGGGAGGCAAGAACAACAGCGTTTGTATCACAAAGACCACTTACCATTCATCTTTTTCTGTGACTCTTCCATCAGCTTCTGTGTAGCAGGACACATTCTGCCAGGTATGTAGAATAAATGGGGTTTTGTCTTTGTTCTTATGTACTTAATTATTTTCGCATTATGTTCATTCCATTCTTCTTGCTGAGAAATCAAAGTAAATCATCCTGAGATATGCAAGAATAGTTTAAACATGGGAAAGACCAAGAACAAAACTAAAACTCACCAACTGAGCAAGCTCAACTTTTTGCTCAAGCAACCGCAGCTCTGTCTGTTTAGCACGTCTTTCTTCAAACAGTTCTCGCCTCTCATTTTCAACTTGCTTTCTTTCTTCCTCAGCCTGTACTTCAAGTTTTTGTTCAATTTCTTGTCGTCTCTTTTGCTAAAATAAATAAAGAAATATGTTAATTTTTTTCTACATCAAGAAAGCATTCTAGTTTGGTCCACTTAAAAATTTTGAATTCTTTAACCCATTAAAGGTATTCCTAAAAATATATGAAGAAATATCTCCTAAATTACAGGTAATGGAAGAAAAGAGCATCACTGCTTGCTGGCAATTTTTTATTGGTTTAACTGTAAATTTCTGTCTGCTTTTCTATCATTCCATTTGGATTTGAATTTTCAATATAAGCTGAGATTATCTCAGTTGGGTAGAGCCCGGTGTTAATAATGCCAGGATTGTGGGTTCAGTCCCTGTAAGGGCCATTCATTGAAGAGATGGACTTGATGATCTTTGTGGGTCCCTTCCAGCTCAGAATATTCTGTGATCTGTGACCTTCAACAAGTTTTTTTTGTTTGTTTTGGGGTTTTTTTTTGTGGGTTTTTTTTTTTTCTTTCCCCAATGGCAGAAAAATAAAAGAAATGTATTTCAGGTATCAGGGAAACAAGGTAGACTTCTCTCTTATGAGAGAAAAAAATCAACTACCCCAGAAACAAATCAAGGACTGCAGACTGGTGTTTGTGACCAACAAAACAAATTTGTTTGTAAATACTTCCAGTATATTCATTGCTAATTAGATATATTACTATAATCTAGGAATGCCCAGTTCTCATGCCCTAGACTGCCATATGCTCAGTTTGTACAATTGTCTAATAACCCCCCCCCGAATTTAGTGCCTAAACAACAAAAGAGCTGTATCATAAAACTCCTCAGCCCTCTACTTTGATTTATAGCAAGTTTATATGTAAGAAGAGAAAAATGTCTATTCGAATTCTCAGAAAAACGTTGCAAAGGGCAGTAACTCCTCAAGGTCTCTTTGTGCAAACACATACTACTATAAATTAGACAAGGACTCCATGTTTCTGGACCATCCTAATCAATAGTTTTTTCTTCTAAAGCAAGCAGGCAAAAGTGAACTTTGGTCTTATGTGCCACACAAGTTAGCTAAACCACCTAAATACTGAATCTGAAAGTAATCAATCCCAGGAGTGCAAGTCAGCCATACTAGCACTGCACAGAAAAGATTTTAACTTCAAAGATTTTTTATCTGCTTCCACTGAACTGCTGAAAGGAGAACTTTCAAACACTATTTTTAATCTAAAGGTTATAAGTATTAACTGAATAACCCATTTATGGCAACAGGAAACAAATGCCATATCCTTCATAATTTAAAAAGACATACTAGGAATAAAGTTACCACCATCCTATATACAAGTTTTTTGAGGTAATCATTAAGCTATGCCAAGCCTTTGCTTCAGTGCAATCACACCCTCATTTATGAAAACCAGAAATTCTTGTTATCCATACTGGAAAGGCATTTTTAGATAAACAGACAGCAAAATACAACCACAGATTTCTGTACACTTGGTCATAATTTAAACATCTGGAGCACATCAGGGTAGGCACTGCTTCAGCAATACCACATCACCATTACTTCCCGAAGTAGCCTACAACCTCTGAATAGTTACCTGATTAAATTCCATTTACTTTGAAATGATCCTCAATAATATGAACAAGAAAAAAGATAAATCTATTTTGTACTTTACATGTTTTAAAAATGTACATCAATTAAGAAAAAGAATCCACCAAACACTGCCTTTTCACTTCTGCAAAGGTCGCAAATAGTGTTACAGTCATAGTTAGAGCCCCTATCCTGCCTCCCACCCCCATTCCCTGATCTAAGCCAAACAAAAACCTACATGCACTTTCACCAATTTGCTGCACCTGCAAGGGAACTTTCATTCCTATTTGAAGTAGCTTAACTACACAATTTTGCTTTATTATTTACAATCTGATAGAAGTTAAAATGAGATACCCTCTCAGTAGCAATAGCAACTGTGGATTCCTGTTTAAACTTTTGAAGAGTGCCCATCAACAAGCCAAATATACGTCGATTCCTGAAAAACAAACAACAATAAAAAGGTATTTGAGATTCAGTTCAAGTACTAAGATTTTTATTTGCATAAACAATCAGAAACTTTCCACCTCGAAGATATTTAAAGACTCAGTATTACTCAAGGCCATTAGCAATAGAAGACATTAACTGTGCTAACAGTCAAGGATATCATTTACAGTGACATATCATTTTGCTCAAGTGTAAGATACAGCTCTTATCCACAACTCAGCAGAGCTAGCACTGGGAAAATTGGAAGCCTGCACAGTTTTCATCTAGAAATAATGACACTAAGGAAATACTACAAAAAAATCCTAAAGCAGAGAGTACTGAAGAAAAAAAGATTAGAGTAAATACAGTGTGAGCTATCAATAAGACAGCAAACTGGAAGGTCACTGGGCTTTCTGAAAAACAAACTCCCTTGTCCACAACCTTTACAGGATTAAGGAGAAATGGAGCCATAGGGGAGCGAAAGCTTATCTATCACAGTTGCTTAACAATGAGTCACTGCACTATGGGATGACACCAGTGCTCTCATCCAATTAGGTGTTGTTTTGAGGAAAATAAGTAAAATTCTTCAACAAATTCCCTTCTTCAGAACAAGACCTGTATTCTTGACTTTCACCTTTTCTTTCTTTCTTTCCATTTAATCCCAAATTAAGTCTGTACAACAAGAGGCAGACTCTCTGATTTGCCTTGAACTTTTTCCTGATTAAGAGAGAAAGGAAATGCTACTGTCTTCACTAAGTACCAGTCTAGTACACTGGCACAAACCTGACATGGAAAGGTAAAGGGACTTGTATATTAAATAGCAGAAACAGGAACAAATAAAGAATTGAAAGCCAAAGATCACTCAAAGTGCATTTGTATATAAACAACACCCCAGAAGACACTGCAAAATCAAGAGTTCAGTGGATGCTGGCCTCTTAAAGAACCTCTTTCCACCACAAGTCATACAGAGATCAATACTGGTTTCCTCATCTCCCTGAGATTACTGAAGTGAAAAATAGTAAAACTACAATTCTGACGGAACAAACTTTTAGTGCCTGAAGCTCTAGGAAGTTCACTAAGAATTTTGAAAGTCTTCCAGTGAGGGAAGCAGTTAGAAACTGGTAACTGAAGCAAGAGCAGACCATTAGTAGTGTTAGAACTAAAAGAAGTGAGCAAATGCCAGTTTTCTGTACCAGTTGATTTGTGGGCCTTATCAGAGAAGCCTTCTATAGATCTGTCATGGTTTAGCCCATTCCCCTCAGTATTAGAGCAGAAAATGGTTGATTCCAGGTGAAATTCTGGCTAGGTAGCCAATTAGACTTCTGTGACGTCTCCATGAATTACATATTTAACACAAACCAGAAAAGAAGGGTTGTTGTAGTTGTGTGTGGGGCAGAAAGAAATTTGGAGCCATGATGTGAGTGAAGCAGCAAGGCCTCCCCCGAATGGGGGCCAAGCCCCCCCTCCCCTAGCCTTGGGCCAGGGGCAGGCATGGCACTGAAGCCTGTGGCCGAAGCATGTAGCAGAGTGGAGAAGAAACACCACAGAAAAACTGCTCGGCTGAGACAGAAGAAATTCCAGCCCTGAGAGGAGCGGCGGAGAACAAGAGATAACGATGTAGTCTCCAAGGTCAGTGAAAAGGAGGGAGTGCAGAGG
>VXAY01007648.1:2867121-2884074 GCA_013399855.1 Oxyruncus cristatus
TGTTTGCTGGGTGTTGTTGCCTGCACTGCTGTTAAAGAAGATAATTCCCACTGAATTTGAGAATAAGAATAGTGAATTGCATACCAGATGAAGATTGATATTTGAATGTAAAAACCAGTAGGCATTTGATGCATATGGCCAAAGATTTTCTGGTATGGAACTATTGTTTCTGAGCACCAGAAGGACTCTTCCAAGATACATAAATGTTTCTACGAGATCGTATTTTTATCTAGGAGTTTGGTTGTAAAGTCATAATTAAGTACCTTTTGGGTTGATATTCCTTGCAAGTATATAGTACAATTTAAACTTAAATCACATATGCCTTAATGTAAAATTTGATTTTTCAGCCTAGAACAAAGATAAATGAAGAAGATAAACAAGATGTATCTACAAATCAAATGTATTCACATAAAATGTTGATTCTAAGTTACTGCACATTCAGCTAAAAAAAACAACATTTTTTTTTCTTTTTAAACAGGGTATTTATGTCCTTCAAGACAATAAATTTCGTCTCTTGACACAAATGTCTGCAGGAAAGCAGTATTTAGAACATGCACCAAAGGTATCCTTCAATTTTATATGTGGGGTCTACCAGTTGGATTTGTTACCTTGATCTATTAATTATAACTTTAAATCTTGTAATTGAATGGATACGAACTCTTCAAAAGGGCAGCTAAAGATAAGTTTTCAGAACGTGTGTACTTTTTAGAAATGCACCTTGGTTTAGAACAGTGTATTTGATTTATGGTACAAGAAACACTCATGGTTGTTGAGAAACTTGCTGCTCTTATGTTTCAGTTATGTTGATGGTGGAAGCTTATCTGCCACTATCTGCTGCTGTCACACAAATTCTCTTTGGAAAGCATGTGCTTTTAGAAGCTTTTTTAAAACTTCCAAAACACATTTGGAAGATAGTATTTGTTACTGAGAACAAGCTTCTGAGATGAGCTGATAGGAATGTTCAGAAAGATCTTCCACCAATTAAAAACAGTTCCGAGTGCAGATGCTGAGTTAGGTAAAACTTCATGTAAGTAAAATCAGTGCTTCTGCAGAACCTATTTTAGAGCACTTTGGTTCAGGTGGATGTAAGAAATGGGACATTCAGTTCCATTTTATGGTTTCTTAATTCTTGATCATCTTATTGCCAGCTACTGTCCTTGGGATTTTTTTTTGTTTTTAGTGTTTGGTGAGATGTTTCTTCAGTTTTACAACATATATTTTAAGTATCTACAGGCCTTTGTATTTTATGATGTGGCCTGTGCCAAAATGCTGTCTTGGACTGTTCCTCCTTCATTGACTTTAATGCCAGTTGCTAATTTTAACCAAGTCTTAGGAATATTGTTCTAAGGATATTAAATTCCTAAAGGTTTGATGGAATTAGAAACAAGTGACTCAGAATAGTGCCTCTAACGAGAGCAATCTGTGTTGTGAGCTCTGCTCTACCAAATACTGGAGCTTTCGTCCATTAGAGACCTGACAAGGTCTCTCAAGCACCGTAACAAAACTTCTATAGCTTTCTGTTGTCCAAGTATTGAGTCATGTCCTTGAGTACTTAGTTTCAGTCTTTATCAACAAGCTTCAGCCTTATTCAGACACTTATTTAAAGAGCAACTTTGTATTTAGTATTTAGCTTTTACCTGTGGACTAATCAGAGGAGGCCTATCGAATTTGGGAATAAAGAGTATTGTAACAGCTGAAGTATCATCAATGCCTGCGTGTAAGTAGTTCTTGGAGTATTCAATTACTAGTTCACATCATAACTTTCCTGGCTGATTTCATCACTGTATAAGCATTTATCAAGGTGGGATTAGTTTGAAGCTGGTGGGCGATAGAAATCCATATAAACTTCAGGGTATGGCTTTCCACTAAATGCTTTGGCATTTAGAAAATACTGACAGAGGATAAATCTCCATCATGTTGAGTGGAAAGCAAAACTAAAAAGTTGTATTTGCATTTGGAAGGATCAAATGCATAAGGATGTATGTCCAGAAAGCTATTTGAATAAGTGAAGATCTTTCTCTACAGGAGTCATTTAGAAAGTTAGTAAGGCAAGTCCGTTGTAACTACTTAAGCTGCTTGATTAAAAATTTTCCACAGACTTTGCACAAATTCTAAATTTGGCTGACCTAACTTCTGTAATTTGGGAATGGATCAACTTATAGGGAGAAAGAAAAGAAAGAAAAAGCTCTTCAGCTGGAGTTAAAATTTAAATGCTAAATTGAAATAATGGCACAATGGTTACAATTAAACTGTAAGATTGGAATGTTCCTTACCATTTCTTTAAAAAAATGAATACAAGAAAGTAGTTACATGGAGAAATAACTAATGGTAATAATGTGATCTGACTTTGCTTTTTTTGCAGGTAAATTTCAGGTGATGATACAGAAGATGTAGAGCACATTCAAATCTGGGTATCTACCTTAAAAATCCTTTGTGTATGGATTCAGTATCTTGGTTCAGTTTTGTATATAACTTGTAAATTATAGCAGTGTGCTATAAAATATGTAATAAATGTTCATCAAAATAACTCAACACTATCCTTGTGTCTTGGTATGAAATTTATTCTATTCCAAGGTATTAATGTCCACATGGTAAAAATTGTGTACTCAAAAGTTTTCAGCAAAATATTTCAGTTATCAAAAGAGCACATCTGGAAGACCAGAGGCACCATTTGAGAACAAAGTAAAAGCCTGACCGAGATGAAATTGGAATAAGAAAGTAATGTGTGTTGTGTCACCTAATGTGAATGCCCAACTGCTGTCTTTCCCTGTTCACTGTGACCTGTGAGGCAGCAGATTGCCTTTGTATTTCTCTGAGGGAGCCACTAGCATGTGTAGGAATGGGGCTTGTGGCATGTAGGAATTTAGGTATGATGCAGTAGAAAAAAGATTTTACTTCTCCATAGTTAAACAGTTTCTCCTATCTCCCTAAAATTAGCGACTGTTTTTTGTGTCAGAATGATTTTACACATGAGGTTATCTATACTGGCCAAGAAGGAAATTTGTTCTAGCTTGTTTTGCATAAACTTGATATTAATGTACTTGTTTTTAATTGCTAGCTACGGATCACTTCTGTAATGAGTGTGTGCAGGAAGATGATTAGGCCTGAAAGAAGCTATAAAGACATCACCAAGACTCTTGAGGACACTGGGGTTTGCTAGATACTTACAAGATTTGCATAACAACACATATCTTGCTGTAGGTAAGCGTGAAAATATCTTGTTAAAACTTCTAACGAATTTTGCTGTAAGACTTTTCTGTTGGCAGGTTCAGGCCTTATACCTACTTTAAAATGCATCACAATAGAAACAGTGTTTATTCAGAAGTGTGAGAATGCCTTGTGATAGTGATTCAGTTTCTGTTTTTGAGACCAGTAAATAACAAGCTAATTAGAAAAGCTTACATATTAAAATGACACCTTTGATACGCAACTACCTTCTGTGTTGGGAGAGGTGTATGTTGTACAGCTGGATGGTGGGCAAGAACAGTAGAAACTGTTCTTCCCTAAGTTCTAGGAAAGGTCTGAAGCTTATAATGGATCAAGCCTTTTCTAGAAAGCTGTCACAAGCTGGCAAGCTAAAGACTAGAAATGTGATAACCAGGGGTTTATTACACTTGAGCTTAAGATGTGACCAAGGTCTCATTTTTTCAGGTACTGTGAATGCTGGTTCAGATTAGCTGTAGCTGAAAAACTTTACAGTTCCTGGAAGCATATAGAGCAGAATTTGTACCAGCAGAATGCTGTCCCACTTTTTATAGAACTAGCAGAGGTGAAAAGTAACTACAATATTATGGTACTCAGTGGAGATTTGCAGTTTGATTGAAAACACTGGGTTCTTATACTGGTATTTTAGAGGAAGGTGGTGGTTGTTCACCTTTATAACTCAGATTTGTTTGGAGTTGTAGTTGTGGAGAATTCGCTGACTCGTATTCTTTACCTGGCTTATTCAGTTGTCAACTTACTCTGCTTTCAACATGCTGAAAATGTTACTATAAAGAGACCAGAAATAATGTGTGCTGTATGTCTAAGAGATGGACATTTCAGTGTCATCATCTTTAGGCATCTGCACTGAGGATCATCATGGCATCATCATGTAGAGAATCTGTTACTTGTGTCTCCAGAATTAACACTCTGGTAGTTATTGCAATTAATTTTGATTTTTCAATTGACAGTTAAGACTACCATTCCAGATGCAAGAATGCCAATCATCCAAAGACATTTTAAAGATGTATCAATAATTGGTTATGGCTAATGGTTATTTTTAATAGCAAGGGGAAGGACTTAAATTCCACAATACACAGAAAGCACATGTCATTTAATACTCTAAATCCATTGGCTGCTATGAGCTGAATTCACAGTTCCTTTAAAATGGATTTTTAATTGGTGAAGACAATTATAACCAGAGGGAGTTATGTATGTACGAAGCAGATGCTGATCCTCTTGGCAAAGCACTCCATGTTAAATATATATGTAAATAAGTGAGCTAATGTATTTGTCAGGATAACCATTCAGAAAATTAAATTTGTTCATTCTGTTAATAAATGCTTCTATTAAAAGCATTGAATATAGATATGTAATTTTCACTGGTTTCTGCAATTGTTAACTAAAAATAGTATTACTACTCGGGAAGTAGTAATATTTACATTTTACTAAAACAATTGTTTCAGTAACCTGCTGGATATAGTTGAACTGCTTAGCAGTGCTTAAGCTCAGGCACCAAAACTTGAATAAGTAGCTGTGTAAATTTCTATAGTAAGGCTGCTATTAAATAGTATAGACTGAGAAAAAACACAATGTTTACAAACACTCTTTAAAATCCTTTAATTTTATTAAAAAAAGTCCTCAACAGGTCTGTTAGAAAAAGAACAATCATTTGTAATTTAACCTCAGACTTCAACTAATAGCAGTGTTCATAGGATTACTCAGATGGTAGAAATTTCTAACCAAGAATGTAGTTTACAAAGAGAGGAGCTTGAGAGATGATGCCAGACACTTCATTTACCATTTTACGATGACGGTGATGATGGTATCAGAGACACGGACAATTTCATGCTAAAGTTCAGCTTAAGGTACTCATAGCTGTCCTAAATGCATTAGGATGAGGGTATTCTGAAGGGACTGTATAGTACTTCGGGTCTGAACAGTGCAGTGTCTTGCTATTTACTCTGATAACGCTGTTTGCACTATGGCAATGCAAAATACTGGATATTCTCAAAACAGCCTAGGAAGGCTCATCAGCCAGGTCACGTTGATCAAAGTACCTAGTGGAATGAAGTGGAATATGGTAAAAAACCTCTAATGCAATGTGCTCCATACTTTGAGCTGTTAGATCCCTTGCATTTTAGCTCTTCTTTTAGTGTTTCTCTCATAATTACAGCTCTGTGGTTCAGGCGGCTCATCTGAGGAAAGGAATAAGCTTACTTTACTCCTAGGTTTATCTTAAGTCCTTTTAGCTAAATATATTTGCTATATTGGCCCAGAGTACTTCCATTTTTAAAAGAATATAGGTTAGGATAAGTAATCACATGTTTATGCTGGACATATGTTACTGTTTCAGGTGTATTTATGCTGGACATAATTACTGTTTTAGATGTGTAAGTTGCATTACCTGCTAACTAAGCAGATTATCAAGTTCAGAGCTGATATTTGTTCTTCATTCTTGTTCTCCTGAAAAAGAGGTAAATATTAGAACAGTTCTTTTGTTATCCGTGTCAAATAGAAAAGCTGTTACATGCCATGTGATGTGTATTTGTAGTCTTCCCTTCATTCTCAAGCAAATTTAGGACATAAAAAGTTAATTACTAAGACTTCAATAATTGAAAAATAATCATCTTAATCTGCTAAATTCACGAAGTCCTTTGCACAATGTTATATTAAATCTTACCTCTAGTACCCTAACTTCTGAACATCGTCTTGCCAGCTGTCGAATAAGGGAGTGAGCTTCAGGTAGCAAAGGTTTTTCAAGGCATGCCAGCAGTGCATAAAGCCATCTACCCTGTGAGGATTCAAATAACAAAAGTTTTAATTAAAAGCATTTCCTTGAAGATTCGAGCTGTTATTGTTATACAGAGTAGGACTGGAGTGTAAGCCTCAAAACAAAACTGCATTTAAGTGCTACATGCGGTAATTGAATTTTGGAAACCAAATTAGGCAGAACATGGTAGAGAGCTCTGTGCCTCTAGGTAAGATCGTGAGCAGTACTCCTGGGTTTCCTGGTATTTTTTGAATGCTGGTCTTATAAATTAATACAGCTTACAGTATTACTGTCTCAGGGAAGGATTATTTTAGTAATATCTAAAGAGTATTACTTGTCTATTATTCACAATCTGCAGAAAAACATTCCTGAAGAGTGAATGGATCAAATCAGATCTTTGTGGAATTAGTGGTTAGATCTACTTGAAGATTTCTACCACTGTGAAAACATGTCCTTTGTGTTTGTTTTACTTTATAGAATTCTACTGCATTCTTACAAACATAACTTCTGCTACCAGTATAACTTTTGAATTTAGTTACAATGTCTAGTGGCTTTTATTGTGGGACTAAAGTGAAAGTCAGTGTGCACATTCTCTGCAACATATTGCTTAAAAAGAAACAAGTGCTACAGAAAAGGACAGAACGTGAAAGGCTTTTTAGTGACTCAAAAACAGTGAAACTGTGTTTAGTATCATGTAAGTAACTTTTCATTACTCTTGCTTTGTGGTACTGAAAGAAATGAGATGCATTCACCAAGGTGTTCTATAGATACAGTGCCATTACATAGGTGTGGCCAAATTCTGTGCCAATATACCCCATCCATCAGGATTTCTTAGGTTTGATTTATCACCACACTAATGCAGCTAAGCTTTCTCGTCTGTGCTGCACATGGAAAGATTAAATGCGTCTTTGCCAGCACACTGTCATGTACCTCCAAACTAAAATGGAGGTGCTGGTAAATAGCGTGCAGCACCCTGGCACCTTAAACTGATCAGAACCAAAGCTGCTGCCCTGCGACCCTCTGCTCTCCCCAGCATCAATAATTGTCGAGCCTTGTGGCTTAAGTTAGTTTGGGGAGTGATAAAAAGGGGAGGGGTTTTGGCAGGTCTGTATCTGATATGTTTTGTAATCAGCCTTCCAACAAGTTCTGTGAATACTTATTTTAATATCTAATTAAGAAAGCTTTGAAAGTAAAAATATGACACATCCATCTAAAGAACTTGTTAGAAATTAAAATAATTTAATAGAAACCTATAAACCATTTATGCTTTGTTTAATGCATTCATGTGCAAGTAGTTAAAATAAATTAAAAATTACCAGTTCTGGAGTAAATTTTTTCTCTCCAAACCAGCTTATCAGGTATTCTAAGACACTGGTTACTGTTGCCTTCAAAAGAGGAACAGAAAGAGACAATACAATACTTGTAATGTTTTGTTTTGTTGTCCTTCTGTCTGAAGGATTTTATTATAAAGTATTTCTACTCCACTGTGATACTACATGGTATTTATTCCATGTTGAAGTTACATATAAGGGTAAAGTAAGTGTGTTAGCACCACTTCCCGGAAAGAACTTTATATAAAATGAAGTGATTTTCAGTGTTAACAAAAACTTATGGATAAATAGCTACAGATTAGGAAAGAGGCATCACACTGACTGTTTGTTTCTGCATAAAGATGACTAGTGAGAAACGTAGCAAAGGAATGGTAAATGTGATTCTTCTTGTCTTGCAATGTACATAAAAGTTCACAATCAAGTTGAAGGGCTGCACTTAAAACACCAAATGAGAAATCTTAAAACATTGTCAAGTACCTCTTGGGGCATTCAGCAAAAATTCAAACACTAAACGTTCTATAGAGAAATTACAACAACAAAATACTCTTAGAACTAGTAATGAAAAATACTCCCTAGTAAAGTTATTTGTAGCTGATTACGTACCTTCCTTCAAAGTGTACAATGAATAGAAGTTGTAATAAATGATTGCCTACTCTAGGCACAGAAAAACAGGTAAGAATGCTGCAACATACAATTGCATAGTGACATTGCCTATATCATTATTTCTCATATTTTAAGAGGTAGGCTTACCTGATTCATCCTGCTTACAATACTTAGCAAAGGGGGAAAGCCCACCTGAAAAACATGAAGTTGGAAAATGCAAACATTATCATAAAACATTTATGTTTTAATTTGAAACATACTAAGATCTTAAAGTGATGTGCAGACATTTCTAGTGATTTGAAAGTCTGTTCAGAGCTTTGAAATCTGTTAAAAAATCTTCAAGCAAGTTTAAGAGAAGGTCCAGTCAAATTTGCTATCAGAGACCCTTGCTTTTACGTTTTTTTTGTTAAAGTTTTGTTTTTTTCAAAATGATGGAGTGAAGGGCATGTTTGTAGGATAACATGTATGAGGAGGGTAATCACATATCACTATGCAACAAACCCTAAAGCAGACTATGCAGAAAGCTTTCCCTTCAGTTCAGCGAGCAACAAAGTAGTGTTCTCAAGCTGACAACAGATGAAGGAACTCTTCAGCTTTTTGGCTGAAGAGATAGACTCGTTCTCTGCTTCACAGTTTCTGCTTAAAAGGAACGAGACATGGGACTTTCTGCACTCACTAGAGAGCCTACTTTCTATTTAGCACAAAGTGGTAGTAAGCAGTAGGATTTTTTCTTAGTCTACAAAATAGCAGCTGAAAACTAGATATAAGTCCTGTACTTACCTTGATGTAATCGATTCCTATATTTTCATTATTGGGTAGTGCATCTATTTCTGAGTATACTCTTTCACCCAGGCAGAATTTCTTCCAGCCTTCTTCATCCTCTGATTTTGGCTGAAGTAAATAAAAATAAATGAAAACTGTGTAATACTGCTATCTTGAAGACACTGGGAAAAAAACTTGATAATATTCCTAAATGGTTGCATGAAACCATAAAAGCAAGATTAACCATGGATTTAATGACTAGGAAAACAAACCACATGACACTGTTACGAATTCTACTCACCATAATAACATTGCTGTCCAAATGTTGTGACCGCCAGTGATTTCTGTGCTTGTTCAGGCTCTGAGTAATTAAAACAAAGCCAAATCACTGTTTAACTCTGCAGTTATTTTATCCTATCAATACGAGCTCTTCGTTACTCTTAAAATATATGAAAAATATATCACTTTCTGTAAATCAATAGACTTATAGGCAGCACAACTGGCTACGTATTTCTGATGCCTCTTAGCAGAAATGTAATTAAGATGCTCATACAGTGTTTTTGGAAGTAAGTTAAAGATGAAGGAATGTTGAAGTCTATTACATAAAGTTTAGTTGAGGTAATAAGCTTTAATAGTCTTCTAGATTTTTCTTGGTATAACAAGCTTAAGAAAAAAATTCACTTTGTTTTAATCCAAAACCACAGATAAAGTCAATATCCTGTTTCCAACAGTGGTCTGTATCTGCATTGAAGGTCTACAGAGCAGTTTGAAAGAAGGCAGGTGTGCTTCCTTAGCACTTTTTTTCTAGCTGCTGGGGATGCCATGTAAGACAAATTGGCCTGCTTGACAGTCTCCTGTAGGGAGATGTAAACGTTGTGTAACAGAAGAAATTTGTCTCCCAATCTAACTGTTATTGTAGCCATATGAAAGAACATATAAAAATGCTGTAAGTAACAGAAGGTGAAGCAGTGTTTGAACAAATGACTTCCAGTGCTCTTTTTAGGTTTTGAATACTTTTTAGCATAGTCTCACACTTCACAGTGTTAATTCTGGCACAGATGAGAAGACACTTGATTTGTGCATTAAAGAAATATCTGTACAGTGAATATTCTTTTAGATGTCAGTTTCCTTAGTTCTCCTAAAACCTTAGATTATGCCTAATATACAGGATGCAATGTGATCCCTCATAGAAACAGGGGGTAGCTCAGTTAATGTTTAGATACAGCAGTACACATCACCTTCACTGATTTTCCTCCCTGAAAAAAACATGGTACGTGAGCTCATGCAGAGTTCAATGCTACAGCAGCTTTGGCACAGTTGGTCATACCTCAGTACTTGAGGTATTCCTGCAGCGCAGCATCAATGCACTGTAAACATGCTGTCCACTGTACTGGGGTCACAAATGATCTCTCCCTACATCTTTATTATGTTTTCCATTTCACCCTGTTTGAACTGTGCATAGAGAATAATGGAATCAGAGAAAGGTTTGGGTTGGAAGGGATGTTTAAAGGCCATGTAGTCCAACCCCTCTGCCATAGGCAGCAACATCTTCAACTAGGTCACGCTCAGAGCCCCATCCAACCTGACCTTTAATGTTTCCAGGGAGGGGGGATCTACCACCTCTCTGGGCAACCTCTGCCAGTGTTTTACCACCCTCATTGTGGAAAAAACTCTTCCTTATATCTAATCTAAATTGACCCTCCTTTAGTTTAGAACTATAGCTTAGGTGAACTTAGAACCTTTACTCTGGTTTTGTTCTGTTATTTAAGAGCAGGGTGCAAATGTGTTAGGAAAGATCTAAGTCTGTGCTAACACTACAACCTTATACAAATACATTTTACCAAATAAATATTTCTCCTCATAATGGGTGCCACCCATCTGTTGGGTGTCAACAGATTCCTTAATGGAAAGTGTGTTCTACTTGATTAATCTCCTGGTGGGTTAGAATCCACCTGTTTTTTTCAGTAGAGTTCTGCAGAACACTTCCTGGTAGCACTAGGTTTTAATATAATTGCATCACATCCTCGAGGTTTTTGTTCTTCCTCAACTACTCCATATCATTTAATCTAAATACTGACATCTTTTTGCTGAAGTTGAAGGATTTTTTAAATGTGACTCTCCCAAGAGTTTTATCAGGGGTTTAAAAGCCACAGTATATACTGAGTTATTTTTCAAGAACTTAAAACATTTGCCTACAAACATCTATCTTACCACAAAGTCATAATATTTCTATACTAGATGTAAAGTTGTCCCCAGAAAGCATAGATGTTCTATCTAGACTGTGCAAGACCCCTCACATACACTATTTTGTACCTGACGAACAGCTGAGAAATTGGCCACCTGCTGCTGCTGCCACCTGAGCGTTGGAGAGTATCCTTCAGGAGCAGGCTGACATCCAGAAATCTGAGAAAACACTGGCAATAATTATAATGTAAAGAGAGTTTTATAAGAAGAATCCTTAAGAACAAGAGAATCACTAAATCTTTACTGTCAGATAAACAATATCCTTTAAATCTTCACCTGCGGTAATTTCATGACCACATCCAAGACTGACTTAAGAGTTGGTTTAGACAAAATTTCTTCTGTCTGACTCTTCTCATATGTACACAGAAAGGAGAACTAAGTGTTCAAAATACATGGTCAGTATTTAAAGTCTTTCTTTTAGAAATTGTTCTGCCTTAATCTCCTTGTTTATAAAAATCAGGGTGCTGTTTCCTTATCTTGGATAGATGTTATCAATCTTAGACATTCTACTTGTCAAGATAATAAGTTCAGGAAGACAGAAGACCACAAAAACATCTAGGAAATTAACTCTAACAATTAAGTAGACATAACCTTTTTAAAGATTAGCATGAAACAGTTACTAAAAAAAATTAAAATCCTTCTACAAGTGTTTAAGAATTCCACTACAAACAGATGAAGAGAATGGTTACAGAAGTTACAGAGTTATGTCAGTACCAGAAACTTCCCTTGAGCAATCTAATAGTGATATTTCAGATTACATAGAGAACGGCAAGCTAAAAGCAGACTAAAAACCAAGCTGGCAGGCCAGTGTAACAACAGAAAAATCTGCTAGGGCAGTAAGGAAAAATTAAAAAAAAATATTCTACCAATAAGGAAAAAATGGTGGTAGAATTTCATCTAACTTTGGTAAAGCTCAGCTGCACTTACTACCCTTACCCTAGATATAAATTTAAACCTTAAGATAGGTATGGAGAGATCTTTCTTCTAAAATTTATACAGGTTAATTTAATTTTATGATTATATACTTGTAAAATTCAATGCAACATTTGATTTTCTCAGTCAGTAAAATGGTCTGCTGTGTATCATACACTATGGATATTTTCAATTTAATCAGTTATAGACTGCTTTAATCAGTGGTTGCACAGGTGTTTCTTCAAATCCAGACATTTAATTCTCTAGATGCTTTTAAAATGCAGCAGTTCTATTTAGTTATGCTGACTTCCCAAAATTAGTACAAACATCATATTAACATTGTTCCCCTTTATTTTTTCCCCCTCTCAAAATGTGTAAAAGCTCTTAAACTTACTGAAATGTTTACTGTCTGCTTCTTTTTCAATTTTCTGGGGTCTATTTTTGCCACGACCACATCAGGACACCGTGCTGCTTCAATCCTACAAAATAAAATCAAGTGGCTGCATTTTTTTATTCTGTAACAGCTGGATATATGCCAGATGTCTCTGAAATACTCCTAGAATCATGGAATGTATGAGTTGGATGGGACCCATCAGGATCATCGAGTCCAACTCCTAGCCCTGCACAGGGCACCTCAACAACCACACCATGTGCCTGAGAGCATTGTCCAAATGCTTCTTGAACTGTGTCAGGCTTGGTGCTGTGACCACTGCCCTGGGGAGCCTGTTCCAGTGCCCAACCACCCCCTGGGTGAAGAATCTTTTCCTGATATCCAACAGAAACCTCTCCTGACTCAGCTTCATGCCGTTTCCTCGAGTCCTGTCCCTAGTCACTAGATCGAGGAGACCGGTACCTGCCTCTCCTGCAGGTGTGTAAGACACGGATTTGCCGGCGAAGGGCAGCACGGCTCGGCCGCCCTGGCGCAGCTCGGCCCGGGCAGCACCGGGGCCGCGCCGCTCTAGCGGGGGACGGGACGGGCCCGCCCCCAACCAACCGCCCCGTCACTCACTGGACGCGCTTCAGATACTCTTGAGGTGTCCTGGGAGGCACCGTGGGGTCGAAGTCCTCGGCCAGGTCCCAGTCCCCCACGGGCAGCAGCCGCGGCATCAGCTCCTCCACGCCCGGCTCCATGGCCGGTCGGCGCTGCTCTCGCGAGAGCGCGGAGCGAGCGGGGCGGGGCGGGGCCGCTCCGCAACCGGGAGCGCGGCTGGAGGATGGTGGTGTCCGTGGGGAGCGAGATGGTGCTCTTGGGGTGCGATGGTGTCCTTGGGGTGCGATGGGGCCCTCGCGGAGCCCTCAGAGCGCCCGGTGAGGGAGCCCTGGCGGTGTCGCGACCTTCTCTGGGCGTTTTGGCTGCCTTGAAAACCCCTTGAGGGGTCTGGCCCAAGAGCAGAGCAGAGCAGAGCAGAAAGAAGTTGCGCCAATTTACTGCCCATCAAACCAGGCCAATTGTTGGAAAATGTGGAAGGTATAAAATTTTTGCATAGAAGAAGAAGGGAGATTTAATCCATGAAACAGAACAGCTAACAAGCTCTAAGCGATGCCCAGGTGTTAGAAAGACAAAACTACTTGTTGGTAGAATTGCCTTGTTAAGGTTTAGGGCTGGACATGATTCAAAGATCTCAGACCTAGGTGGAGGTTAACAGAGGCTGGGATATATGCATTATATCCACTGATAGTGGACATAACACATAATTTGTGGGCCACAAGGACATGTGGTAGAACTCCCAAGATAAGGAAGAAACTAATAAAACCAGCTCAGCCACTGTGCTAATCCAGCTTCGACTGGGTTAAAGGTAATTCTGGCCAGGGCAGATCGTGACCACCGACTCAAAAAATCCACCGACCCCAGAGAAGAGAAAGACTGAGCATGCAAACTAATTATTATGGGCAGTGAGAGAATCATTAACCAATAGAAGATAGAATGCTAATTAATAAGAGTTCTAGGTACCTTGTAGCAAATGAACATTAATGCCTTTGTTTGCTTAAATGTATAAATAGTGAAAAGTTTTGGTAGTCATGTTGCTGGCTTTGTGAATTTGCCACCCAGCAAATTCTTCTCTCAGCGCAGAACTGTAAATAAATAAAAACTGTAAATAAATACCTCAACTCTGTGTGTGGATTGGCCTCTTGCACACCGGGTGAAAGGACCTGTTTTGGGACACTATTTTTGATGAATATGTGCAAACCTCTAATAATCACTTTCATAAGGCCCTGTGCCATTATTCTAATAGAGTGTAGTTTTTGCAAGTGACTCTTTAAAACTCATCCATTAGTATTCTCTATTTTACCTGTGAACATCCAGTAATAATATTACTTGTCCCTTCTTTGAAATCCTGTGAGATCTGTGGTTGAAATCCATTACATAGAAGTTAATTGCTATGAATTTACACAGAGTTTTCATTCTGTAAGGGTCAATGCCTGAATTGTTCCTGTATGTGTTTATCTGAAGACTATTATGTGGGAACACCCACATGCCAGAAAGCAAGGTAGCACATAAGGGGGTTGCTTCTCAGCTAAGATAAAAAGCAGAAGGATGATGCTGTAATAATTTACATTGTGTATTATGAAATTCCTGTTACACAAAATGTCAATCTATATATGATCTTTCCTATTAGTTCTGCATGTGAAGTCATTTTGGTGCTACCCACAGTCCATCTCGTAGATCAGAGTAGTTCTTACTACTTCTGACATAAGTTCAAAAAAAAGGAATGCCCTTTTTTTTTTTTACCCTGCAAGGCTGTGTTTTAGCTGTTCTAATCAAACACCTACCCTAACTCCTCCTCTCCCAGGGCTTTTGTTTGTTTTAAGGTGTTTCCAAAACCCTTTACGTGTACCAAGGAGTTTTAATATTGAAACCCGGATCTAAGATCCTAGTTGAGTGTGCAACAGTTGCAGGCACCACTAGAAATGAAACCTGCTTAGCTAAAACTACAGTGATAACGCTGGACAGGCTGACTGATGATCAAGACAAAAACTTTGGTGAGTCCAGCTATAAAAAGTTCATTTCTAATACTTTGTAATATTCAGAACTTATTTTTCCTATTTCTTGTAAAGTCAAGAACTATGAACAGAAAGAGAACCCACAATACAAATATACTTTAAATATACTTTCCGTCTTTAGATTACTTTTTCTGGAATTTTCCGTTGATACTTTTTAAACAAAGTATCAAGGTTTTAATTATTACAGGTGGTCTTCCTCAGGTAATAAAATTGTTCCTAACCAGTTTTACCAACAATGCTGATGCAATGGCAAGCAAATATGACTCGGTTGAGAAAGAGGAAAAGGAAACTGGAAATGTATATTCTTTCTCCTCAACTGCATAGGTATTATGGACGAGAAGTTTTCCAAAGGAAGGGTAAGCTGCATCAGTGGATATGCACTGCTGGCTAAAAAAAAAAATAAATTAAGAATCTAACACATAAACTAAAAATTCTGAATTAACAAAAATTAAATGCTTTCAATCTACCTTCTAATACTGGAAACTAATAAAATACTTTGTTATAGTGAGTATATACCTATTTTCTGTTCTATTTTTTTCTTTTTCCTTGATTCTCTCCACGGTTTGCACCACAATAACAGCTGCAAGACTTTTCTTGAAATTTAGAGCATTGGATTGAGTTATTACGTAATGGAATTTCATTGTGCTAATGACTGGTTAAAAACACTGTATATTTTTTATTCGTAGTGAACTTTCAGAATAGCATACTCTCTTATTTTCCCTTCTTCTCCTTTACGTGTCTTAACGAATTAGTTGCCTCTTTTTTCTCTTGTTGTTTAGCATTCATCCCACAGTTTTGATTTTGGGACTTGGCTCTTTTTAATGTAACTTTCTGAAAATGTTTCAAAAAGTATTTGAGTGCTTTGAAATTATAACACTGAATTGCTTTCTGTGCATCTGCTTGAAGTTCACCCTGTTGTGGGTTTGGATTTTTTTTTTTTTTTTTTTTTTTTTTTTTTTTTTTTTTTTTTTTTTTTTTTTTGGTGTTCAAATGGAGAAGGCTACGTGTCCTTGGCAAGCTCCTGCTTAATATTCCCACAACTGGCAGTGAGATTTGGGGAAGAAAATTTAAAATCCTTTCCTCGAGGTTCTGCTTTTGTTTACATGCTCGTGTTTTTAGACTGAAGAGGACTGGCAAACTATACTGAAGATAATAATAGCATAGAAATTCTATCATAATCACATTTCACATGTAAGGAAAGAGGAAAGGATGTTTTAGTCATTTATATTTGTTTGGAGGTCATAGCATAGTTTTCCAATAAAGTTGCAATAAAGTAGGACAGGGTAGTCAGTCAGCAGAATGTTTTTCAGTCCTCCCCCATGTCTGGATTGGTTGCAATGAGATATCTCAGGAAAGACAGAAGTTACTGTTCTAGTTCTGTTCTACTGTTCTTTTGTGGCAGGCTTGATAAAAACGATGCCTGAAACCGAAGCATCGCTGTAACTTGGGTTTGGGGGATAAAAAGATAACGACACTAACAAAAAATCCAAACAAACCCATACAGTTATGTGAAAGTTATTGTGCAGATAGTAAATAAACACGTATTTATAAATATTTCTAGATATGAGGCATTGTTTCAGGCTAAAGACCAGCAGGAATATAATTTCAGTATATTTTTTCCCCAGGAACTCCCGAAGAAACATGTAAACAATCTTCCAGATTAAAAAGTTGCCATAAGTACACCTGGTGGAAGATGGGCAACGAGCACGGTGAGCTCAAGGACTCCTGGAAACCCGGCTGGCTCGGTCCCGAGGAATTCCCTGACGGACAGAGTAGCTGTGGACAGAGCAGCGCATCTGGCACTTGCGGGCACAGGGGCAGCCCCAGCGCTGCCGGAGAGCAGAGGAAGCGAAACCGCCCCCGGTAGCCGGGATGCCTGTTTTCCTGAACGCAGTGGGGATGGACAGGGCGCCCGCGGGGCTCTGGCGGGGTGTCCCGGGGGCGGGGAGCGGCGGCGCTGAGCCCGCCCCGCGCTCTGCCCCTTGACGTGGCGCGGACTCTCCCATCAGCCATGTTGATGCGTCGGCAGCGCCGGGGCGGCTGCGAGCGAGCGGGCGGCGAGGGCGGCCACGGCGAGAGCGGCGGCGGCGGCCGGAACGCGGGGTGAGCGGGCAGGGCAGGGTG